>ML404670.1:35949-75772 GCA_005239525.1 Nicotiana knightiana | reverse complement strand
ATTCCTATATTACTTGTCGACCACGTACACTTGCGTGTGCATTGGGAAATCAACCAACACTTGAGCAAGTACCCGCCCTTCTAGAGTCAGGTAATAACCATGGGCACAGGCACATGGTCGTATAAATGTGCTTGGGTGAGGGACTTGTGTCAGGCATACGTACAATGCTGAGTGTATGTATGTGTGTGTGTGAGTGTCCATGGGATTTGAACCAGGTATCGTGAGCGTGCTTAGAGTATGATTAAGGGGTACTTTGTACCAGGCATTATGAATGTTCTGAGGTTATGCATACTTGATATTTAAACTGTGTTTCTTCTTGATTTGGTATGTATAACTGACATGCATGCATGGTGATGATCGGTCAAAAATACATATATTTAATCTTTGTTGCGTCACATACTAGTCATTTTAACCATCTTTTGAATACTAATTATATTACTTTATATGAATAAATAGGTGTGAAGATGAAGAGATTTGGAGCAAAATTGAATAATACGCGGAAAAAAAGAAGGAAAATAAACAAAAAAGACAAAGGGCAGATACCCTTTAGTATTTGTCCCCCCAAATGAAAGACAAAAAAGAGAGATATAATTCAAACAAAAATAAGCAAGGAATTTGTACTTTGAACGTGAAACGTTACTGCCTTCAGTGCTAAGGCCAGCGTGGACCCTGCGTGCGGGATTTTTCCTATTTCGCCCGGGACAAGGTTATTTAGGACCTACACGGTCCCAACTCGTATAAAAGGGGTTCTAAACCTATTTTGGAGGGGAGGATATTTTTTAGAAACTTTTGGCGAAGGGTGAGCACAGAGTCGCCGTGAAGGCCGAGTTTCATCTTTTCTTCCACCAAACTTAGTATTTTTTTTATTTTTCTTTGTATGATTTATTGTTTTGCTATCATGTCTATGTGGAGCTAAACTTCACGTTCTAGGGTTGTGGTTCTTTCATGACTATTGTTATTCAGACATTGATTTTGATTTCTTTATTTATCATATTAGTCTATTTATTCAATCATGCACATAATTATTTGATTACTTGATCAGCAATTAAATACTATCTACGAATGTAGAACTGAACTCGAAAGTGAGAATTCTAGATTGCACATAGGATTGAGTTGGGTAAGTTCTTGAACCTGGGCATCGGGGAACTTATTTGCAGTTAGGATAGACATGTACCTAATTGTCTTTCTTGGTTGAAGTACATGAATTATAAATGTGTTCTTATTAGTTCTAATTCCATAGACATATAGGTATTAGGTTAGCTTGAATAGGCGAGTAAGAACTCGACAGATTCTTATGAGCAATATTAACCCTGTCAACCAATGAACCAGATGAATTAGTTAGTCAATTCAATTGAAGAATACAGTAGGAATGTTAGATAACCTATAGCCCTGGATCGTTTTCATTACATTGATATCATAAAAATCTGCTCTTCTTTTGTTCAGAGTTCATTATTTGTTTTTTTATTTAAATTAGATTAAACTCAAATACTTCTAGGTTTAATTTTTGTTTAGATAATTAGGATAGTTTAATTTAGTTAATAGTTAATTATAAGTCCTCATGGGTTCGAAATCCGACTTCTAGTCACTTTATTACTTGATGACCGCGTATATTTGCGTGTGCTTCTGGCCGCAACACATAGAGCTATATTATCCCTCGTGTGAAACAATATTTGATTACTCTACGTGATGTTTAGAGCTTGATATCATAGTTTTATCTTCTGAAATACTTGTCTAAGTAAATTTTGTGGAAGTTGATGCCTTGACTATTATATATGAAAAGCATGTCTAATTCTCTTTCTATTATGTTATGCTGAGCCTATCATTATTTGAGCTGTTTATTTCATATGATATTGTTCTAATGTTATTGTTTTTATTGTGGAGAGTGAGCATCGGACCTTTGCCAAGATCGTCACTGCTTTTAGCCCGAGGTTAGGCTTGATACTTATGGAGTATATGGTGTCAGTTGTACTGATACTATACTCTGCACTTCGGGTGTAGATCCATGTGTTGATGACCGTGGTAGTTGCAGGTGAACCAGATCTATACTAGTGGGAGATATCTAGGTAGCACTTTTGTTCTGTTCGAGGGCCTTGAATTCCCTTTCCTTATTTCATGCTGACATTGTTTAGCCTTTCAAACAGTATTGTATTTTACTCATACCTTGTATTTACTTATTCTATAGAGCTTACGTACTCGATGATACCCAATCATGGGATGGTTTTAGTGTATCGTTGTTATTGACTTCAGTTATTTATGATTATTTCGCTGATTAGACTATTCAATACTGTTTTTAAGGTCATTTTTGCTTATTGGTTGATGTCTTGCCTAGCAAGCAATGTTAGGTATGGTCATGACTTCGGTGAGATTTTGGGTCGTGACAAGTTGATAGCAGAGCTCTAGGTTGCATAGGTCTCACAAGTCATGAGCAGTACTATTAGGGTCTTGCGAATCAGTACGGAGACGTATGTACTTATCATCGAGAGGCTATATTGCTTTTGGAAACTTTCCCTTCCTTGATTCCTTATTGTGCGATTTTATCTCAGCTTGAAGCAAAATTCCTCTTCTTTCCCGTTCATACATATGCGAAGTTGAATACTCGATTTCAGTTGTGCACCAGCGAGTTGTGAGGATGATACCGATGTACCGCGGGATGTTTTTTCTCGCACAACAAGGCCAAAGTTCTATTGTTGTTTTGTGGATGAGTTGTCATTTATTTTAGGCCTAGTGTTGGTGTTCCCCACATGTTAGGGAACCTGTACAGTGTATTATGTTGATTCATACATTGGTCTTGATGTGGTGTTGGTACAAAATGGTTGGGTGATATGCTTAAGCTTGAGAGAGTAACATCCTAGTGAGAAGGAACACTTGGTTCTCGATTCGGAGCTTGGAATTTGTTCTATCAGAGTTGAGGCATTTGGGCTATGGATGTTCAAGCTTTGTTTGATAGAGATTTGGGTATTTTTGAGCTTAGTAGAGCTCTCACTTGTTTTATTATGCAGTCATCCTTGGTTGAGCGCATGAAGGATCGTTGGTATGATGGTTTCCATTTGTTTGCCCCAAAGGACACGGTATTGCGAGGTAGTGCTGAAAAGTGGCCCTTAGAGTGGATCATTATTTGCGATTTCTAGGTCAGCTTTTCATTCTACTGTTGATAATTCGGGGGAGATAATCCTAAAGAAGACTCGTAATTGTGGTTTTCTATTTGTACAGGTGGTACAAAGAGGTATCATGATTTGAGGCAGCATTTTTGGGCATGTTTCATGGTATTTTATAGTTAGAAGGTCGAGAAGGAGCATCAGAGACTAAGTGGTTTACTTAGATAGATGACTATAGTGATGTGGAAGTGAGTGCGTATCATTATGGTTTTGTACCAGAATTGCCACGATTTTTGAGGATGTGTGATGCTATGATGTCACTATGGAACATTGAGGGCATTTCATATTGGTAGCGGCTTCTTACATTTTGAAAGTTCGAATTTGACGAGAAGGGTTTGCTTGAGCTACTTAGGAATTGTGAATGCTTGATTATTATCTTAGTGTATATACCGTCTTGAGTTGGGGTGTGTTGAAAAGTCTTCTAGTTGTTCATTGATGGAATGAAATATATTTTGCCACTTGCGGACGAGTGTGAACTTGGGAGGAGTCATTGGTTACATAGCATTGTGCTATGACATGTCATAGAAAGATGTTGACATAAGGTCACACATGTGGAATATCACTGGTGAGAAGGTTGGGGGTTGTCTAATTTCTTATGAGTTTTCTATAGAGAGTTTTACCTTCTACCCGGAGGGATGCATGTGCTATGATATGGATTTAGATTGCTTGAGAAATATGGCACAACTGTCACGAGTTTGAGTGTGCATTTGGGTTGATAATTTGGGATGCGGTATGGTTTGTGCGACATGATCTTATGATGAATTCATCTATTACACAGTGTGGGATCATTGCAGTTAAAGATGAGCATTCATCATGGGTTCTTCATGTGATTGTGGCTTAAAGACAAGTGGGGGAGACTACCATCGGCGATTGGGTCACCAAGTCATGTATTGTTATGGATTCTGGACCAAGAAACGCTTGTAGGTTAGATATAATTCTTGGAGGATGACATTGAGGATGATCCGAGCAAGGAGTTTCCTGGATGTGTGTTATATTTACCTTGGATATATATAGAGGTTGTGGTAGGACTCATGTTCGATATTCTTCTGTGGAGGTAGTGTACAAGGGAAGGATTTGAGCGGTTGCATTCTTTTTGGAGTATTCACGTGCTAATAGAGCACTAATGGTTCAACATGATTAGTTATCTATTTGGGACTAGGACTGAGTGGGTGATTCTCGAGAAGGTTATGATGGATTCAAGATTCAATATGTGATATCTAAGAATTTTTGGATTTGTGTGTGGTTGAAGATTCGAGATTTGTGCTGGTTTGTGAAATATACTTGGAGCATTTCAGTATCCTTATCGGTTCTGCAAGGCAGTATTTGATAGATGTAGGGAACAACTTCAGATTCATAGAAGGTTTTTTTAGGGCAGGTGCTTGGATTGGAGGTACTACCGTATGTATGGATTAAATGTCTCACGAGTCTGAGGATAATGATATTTCATGTTAGGGTCACTTGGGATGAGTTTTTATGTAGGACCATAGAATATTGGGAATGAGTAGTGTTATCTTGAAGGCGGGTCATGAGTAATTTGAAGGATTTGAGTCCGTTTAGCAGTGGGTTGATTTAGCATGGGAACGAAAATGATCGTTTCATTTGGTATTATAGGGCTTTAAAGGTGTCTTTGTTGTAATATTGTTAGGTAGTCTGTGCGACTTTGGTGATTTAGTGGTATTTGGTACGACTGGCTTGGTTATGTGCATATGGATTCAAAAGAGTTGCGATGATTTTGACTACAACTTGCGGTTGCAGTCCTCTACATGCATGTGAATTTTGTTTCATGTTGTGCTTTCTCCTAAATTGACCTTAGTAGAAGGTTTCCGGTTGATGGAGTGTGTATCTTAGTCGTGATTCAGAGTTAATTATGGGATTCTCGTATTTTCACATATTAGCATGATTGATGCGGTGAGGTGTGTGTAATTAGGATTTTCATGGACAATGTTGCGGTTCAGCTTTGAAAGGGATGTTATGAGTTCTATATAGCATGGAAAATATTTGATGATAAGAGAATGTTAGTGGTGCACCCTATTTTACACTAGTCAAAACAAAATACGACTAATGATTCATCTGAAGTTGATAAAAGAGAGCCGTCACCTAATATTTTAAGGTATACTAGGGTACCTATTGGTTTATAAGATCATTATCTTAATGGTCTGCTACCAGTGAAATTTAGGTAAGGGTTTTAATTATTCTAAGGGGAAGGTGTTGGGCACCCCTCAAAATCTACCTGAGGTAGATCCTTAGGCTTAGGCTAGGTTCGAGGAAAGAAGTATCTATATTCTACTTAATCAGGTGCTTAAAATCAATAAAAATATTCTAAGTCCTTATCTAAAGTTCACTATGTGGTGATTTTACCATTTATTTTAGTCACTTTTCTTTAGATTTTGCGTCTTTTAATTATAATATGAGGTTGTTTATAGCGTGTATTGCTAGATTTTCAGGGAAATGAAGTGAAATTAAGAAAAAGAGAGTGGAAATAATGCAAAAGCCTTCAATGATTTTGCATTTGCGAAACACAGTTCGGTTATGCGATCTCGCATCTGTGAGACAAGACTCGCATCTGCGGAAGAGGACCTGGGCTGGAAGAAACCGCATTTGCAATTGATTTACCGCATCATCGATCGCGCTTCTACGCTTTATGTCCACATCTGCAGACGCGCTTCTGCGCGTGGAAGGCCACTTCTGCGGAGTTAGTCTTTTCCCATCAAAATACGCTTGTGCGAAAGGCTATCTGCATCTGCACAACCATACCTGCGAGGACCGTTCCGCAAGTGCGGTCAACGAGCTTCAGCTGAGGACTATGATGGAATTTCACATTCTATCAATTTCAACCTACAAATACACGACCTAGCTTATTGGAAACATATCTTTGGCATATTTTTCAGTCCCTTGACTAGAGAAGACAAGTTTTGGAAGTTAGGGTTCTTGCACACACACTTGCGTCTTGAAGATTTGAAACTTTTGGTTGAGAATTTATTACTCATTTATGCTCATTTCTTTATTTCCCTGCTTTTTATTGAATATTTAAGTGTGTAGTATTTTTTTTCAACACTTGAATCTTGTTTATGGAAATATTCATATTTAAAGTGTGGATTAAATATCTTGTTGTGCTTATGTTATAAACGATTTCATTCATTATGAAGTGAGTTATTGTTTCTTTAATTATTCCTGTTCTTTAATGTTTCCAAAGGGATTAGCTAACTCTAGGACTCGCCCATTTACTTCAAATTAATTTTGGGAAAGATAATTTGGGGCTGGGAAAGATTAATTAACAAGAACTTGAGGCTTTAACCCCACTTTATAGAATCTACCTAGGGATAGGATTGAACTACCTGTAGCCATATTCGGGTGTGATTAATCTCTTAATTGTTTTAGGATAATTCAATTAGGAAGTCTTGTTAGTCTTTGGAAGAAGCTAATATAGAATTATTACCCGAGGCTAATTAACATAAACTCGCTCATATTTATTGGCGCCGTTGTCGGGGAACAATTTTGTGCATTTAGGTTGTTTGAGAAGTAAGTGTAAGTTCTTTGGTCCAAACTTGTGAATATTTGTGTAATTTTCTTATCTTTGTTTATCTTCTTATTTCTTTTCTTGTTTGTTTTCTTAGTTATTGAAAAATGGCATCGCATAATGAAAATTGGTCGTATGGTAGTTGTTCATACTTTAATGACCCTTGTCCTTATTATGGAGGACCCGCCTCGTGACAAAATTATTTAAATTCTCTCGGGGATGGATTGTGCGCACAATCTCAAACACATGAGTGGAGTATTTGTGATAAGTGTGGTCGTCAAAATGGTCATTGGGATTATTGTGCTTATTTGTTCTTCCCTTCCCCATCCTCCGCTATGATGATTCTACTTTTTGTGATGACAAGTATAGGGATATGAAAGTGGAAGAAATTGAGCATGGTCGAAATGGAGAGTTCAAACTCATGTTAGAATTCCTATTTATAGGAGGAAACAAAGAGCAAAGTGCCTTGGAGGAGCTTTTGGAAAATAGTCTCCAAAATGACTTGGCGCTTGAAAGGTTGAACTCACAAATGAAAGAAATCCTTGACGCTTGAGAGGTCCAAAAATCCTCGGAAGTGAATGATAGCCAAGAACCTTCCTTAGTGGTTGAAGCCGAAAATCCTTCTTTGGCACTTGATCAAAATAAAAAAGAACTCTCAAATGCTCAAAATGAGAAAATGTGCTCATGTTGGAGGCCATTCTTGAAAATGAGAAGAAGCACAATTTGGCACTCGAGGACTTGAAAAAAGTCTTGACTCAAAATGATGAGAATATCTGCACTTTGGAAAATCAAATGAAAATACTGGTTGAGGTTCACTATGCCCACCAACTTGAGAGTGTGGAAAGAGATCAAGAAGAGTCCGACATCGATGAAGAAAGTGAGCTTTATTTTGAGGAATCAAGAATTGAACATCTGCCAACCGATTCCATGCTTGTTAGCGATGCTGGGAAAAATATGGAATTAGAGTCAACCAGTGTAATTAAAAATATGGTTGAAGTTGACTATAGTTCGGGGGACTAAGAGGATGTTAAATTTTGAGAAAAATTGCAATTTGGAGGCTTGATGTCACATTCCAAGCATTTATCAACATTGGAGCTGTGTGGTGCTATGAGAATTGAACTATACAAGTCAATGAGGGATTGCGAGGAGGACAATCAAAGGCCATACATTTTCCAATTTGAACATACAAGAAGGCAAAATGACATTCCGCACATGAAAGCCAAGAAATGCAAAACGAAGAAATTAAAGTTGGCTTGATCGTCTACTTACCACACCCACCACTCGTGGCCACAAGCTTGATTCCAAGTTAGGTGCCCAATTCATATCGTCCAAGTGACAGAAAAGTGGGTAAAGTTGATATGCATCGTGCCACGATGTTAAATGCGGCGCTTGGTGGGAGGCAACCCATTGTTTTAAAAATTTTTTGGTTATTTTTGAAATTTTCTTTTTCAAAATAGTTTACTATGTTATTTTTGACTAATCTGCAAAGTTTCAGATTTTTTCGAGTTGAATTGAGGAGTTTGGGGTGCTGGAATGCACAAAAACAGTTGCTGCAAAATCTATGCACCAGTCATCTTGTGTAACCGCATCTGCGTAACTTCTCACGCAGATGCGGCCACGCAGAAGCCCAGTTGAAGTGCAGATGTGGAATTACCGCAGAAGTTATTTGCCAGCCGCAAAAGCTCCCAAGCAGAAGCACTAACTCTTACCGCAAAAGCGGTCGAACGGGTAAATTTTAAAACCCTTCATCAGTCAGGTGAGACTCTAATATTTCCCCAAATCTCAAAACTCCCTCTCATCTCATGCTAATGTTGTTCACCACTGCTCACACTTGAGTTCTCACAATAAGACCCACCAGGTATCATTCTCACCTCTCTTTTCTACTCCTCTTTATACTTTGATCTTTTTCTTCTTCTTCATCTCTATTGTTGTTTATCCCACAATCCCGTTTTCCCGTATTTTTTAATTATCAATGTTAGCTTTAGGAGTTAGGGAAATTGTTTGAAAGTGTGCATATGTGTGTTGTTGTTGTTGAAAACAATTTTGGGGGAAATCCGAGCACCCAATCTGTTTGAAGAAGCATACCTTCTCGTTGCTTGTCATGTGTTCGATAAATTGTCCGACAGAAAGTTTTTTCTAAGTACCATAAAACAGGTATAGAGCCATAGATTCATATATTGCACTAATTTAGAATTCTTGAGTATAAATTATGTGCTAAAATCATGTTTAAGAAGTGAAAGAGTCGAAAATTTTTGGGTTTAGGAAACCCCTAATGTGCATCGCAGAAGCAAGAAAAGTGCTGAAGCTGCGGCCTCGCACTTGCGTTGAATGTTCCGCAGGTGCAATTTTTGGTCAGATAGGCAAGTCCGCAGAAGCAAAATAAAACCCGCCGAAGCGGGACCGCACCTGCTTTGTTTTTCCGCAGGTGCGGAAACTGGGCATATTTGGCAATTCCAGTAGCTTTGTAACTGGAGCTTCGGGGCCCATATGACTTGATTATTTGTCCTAATTGCATCGTTTTGAATTGCTTAACATGATTCTAATTCCCGACTAACATTGTTTTGACTTTTTGAAGGTACTTTGAGCTTAAAATGGACTCGAACATGAACGAAAACGCTCCGCTTGATCATGAAATTGAGGAGGAGGTTGTGGAGGGACAATTTGATAATTCATGCTTCATGTCTGCTGATTTTCATCGCCGGTATTATGACAACCTTTTCACAAAAAAGATTGTTCTTGAAAAGGGGATCGCCGATGATAAATTGGTTGAGCTGCTTCCAGAATTCTATGGTCGTCTACAAACCTAGGTCTGGTCGCGCTTCATTCCTACTCCGTGCAAAGCCAATGAGGAGTGGGTTTGTGAGTTTTAAGCTAATCTTGATAAACTTCGCGGACCCACAATTCTAGAGCTTCTTGGACATCCACTTGAGCCGGTGCGAGAAAAGGATCATTGCAACAACGGAAAATGACTTGTTTCTAAACTCTACCCCCACAGGCATGAGAGCAAAATGGGCCAACAAGAGAAAGGGTTTGAAAACCATCGACTTCACATTTGAATCCAAAATGTGACTCTACATCATCTGCAACAGAGTATCACCCTGTGGAAATGTTTCAGATGTCTCATACACCAGAGCCTTGATCATTGCATGCATACTATACATCATTCATGTGAATGTCGGCCACTATATCCTGCGCGAGCTGAGAGAGTATTTTCTAGATGATAACCCAAGGTTGATGTTTCCTTCACTGATTACAGAGTTTTTCAGGCGGGCAGATATTGAGGTGCGTAGCACCGATCATTGGTTATGACAGACAAACCCTTTCATTTGTTGAGAGTAACGGGCGAGGGTAGTGAAGTAAAGAGTAAGAAGAGGAAAGTCACCACTGTTGTCGGACCAGAGTCATCCTCACAGGCAGCATTGTTTGAGGGACCATTTGGGATGCGGAACTCGCAGCTTGGTGTTATCCGTGATTTACTGTCACAGCTCCCTAGTGGACCCTCACACCCCCAGCCTAGGCCCGAGTACTTTACTAGAGAAGACATAAAGACCTACCTAGATTCAGAGAAAAATCAGGCAAAGTCTCATGAGAAGTTGGCAGCTTTTGTTAGCAGACTCGAGGCATCCTACGACAACTTGGCCAAGGCACATGTAGATCATTAGGTTACGGTTCTTTCCCGAGGACTATTTTTATGTTGAACCGGGTGAATTTTTCCTATTATGGATGGTGTGATGAATTTCTTAAGGGAATTAGTCTTGTTTTGTTATGTGGATACTTTTGGTTTGTTTGGTATTAATAAAATTAGTTTCTTGTATGTGAAGTGTGAATTAAGAATACCCCTCCAAATTTTGATTTTAAATTGCAAAAGTAAGTTGCATGGGGAAGAATAATTTTTTTGATAACTTTTTGGCTCTTTTGGTGACTCTTTATAAACTAGGTTGCATGATATTTCTCTTATTAAGAAGTGAAATTGATCCGTCTTAATTAGTTCATGTGCCATGTGTGTTAGTTTTTATTAAAAATAATTCTTGTGTTTACTTCTATCATCGAGAACTTGCCCGGTTGGTCTTTCACTGCTAATGTTAATTATGTTTGGTTGGAAGGAAGACCTTACACATTCTTTGTGATCTTTAAAAAAGCCTCTTTAGCCTTTTTAGCCTACCATTGCATAAATATTATCACTAATTTACTCCATTTGAGCCTTTAACCTTTTCTTTGACTACCTCATTACAAACCTTTACCTTTTTGTGAAATAATTCCCTCTTTTGAACTCATCACTTCTTTAATGTTAATAATGAGGCTAAAAGCCTAAGTTGGGAGTGTTGGTGTTAATAGGGAAATGGTGAAGATGTACATTGTGTGTAGAAACATATACCTCAAAGTTGTTTATATGAAGATACTCAAGCTTCAAAAGAAAATAGTTGTATAACAAAAAAAAAGAGAAAAAGAAAAAGAAAAAGAGATGGAGTCTTGAGAAAATTAGAGAGGTACTTTAAGGTGGTTCTAGATGTCAATAAGGGCTATGTGGTTTGAAAATAGGCAAAGTGCAAAAAGAAAGACAAATGTGTGTAGTGTTCAAGGAGGGTGTAGTCACTTGTATCCCAAATGATTATCCCACCCTTCCCTAAACCTACATTACAAGCTTAAAAAGTTCTTCTCCAACTAGCTGTTATTGGATAGGCAGCGAATTAAAATAAGGGCAAGCTTATGGCATGATATTTTGTAACACTAGAAATTCTTTGTTGAGAGTGAGTGTCTTTGTGCATTTGTCTCTTGTGTTGTTATTGTAAATATGGTGATTTTGTGACTTTTTTTCTTGTGAGGGCACATGAATTAGGGTGGATTGGTGACATTGATGTATTCGGAATTAAGTAAATTGAGCATATGTAGTAGACTAGTATTTTTGAGTCACTTCTTGAGGCTTTTTGTTGTCACTTGGTCATTTTGAAATTCCTTTGCATTTCTTGAAGTTGTTTCTAAATGAGAGAGTTATTTGGTTGAGATTCACATGTTTGCGCCTTATTATTAGTACCTACCGAATCCATAAGTGTGGTACTTAATTGGAGAATGTGATTTGTGAATAATAACAATGCTACTTGTACTTTAAATGGTAGAACCTCATTGAATTGTTGGTTTTGATTTGCTTGAGGACAAGAAAAAGCTTTAAGTTGGGAGTACTGATGAGTGGTGATTTTACCATTTATTTTCGTCTTTTTTCTTTAGATTTTACGTCTTTTAATTATAATATAAGGTTGTTTATGGTGTGTATTGCTCGATTTTCAGGGAAATGAAGTATTAAAGAGAATTGAAATCAAATGAAGTGAAATTAACCAAAAGAAAGTGAAAAGAATGCAAAAGCCTTCAGTGATTTCGCTTCTGCGAAACACGGTCCGCTTATGCGATCTCGCACCTGCAGGACAAGACTCGCATATGTGGAAGAGGACCTAGACCGGCAGAAATCGCATATGTGATTGCTTTACCGCATCAGCGGTCACACTTCTGCGCTTTATGTCCGATCTGCGGACGCGCTTCTGCGTGTGGAAGGCCGCTTCTGCAGAGTCAATGTTTCCCATCAAAATACGCTTATGCGAAAGGCTATTTGCACCTGGGGAGCCGCACCTGCGAGGATCCTTCCGCATGTGCGATCAACGGGCTTCAACTGAGGAATGTGATGGCATTTCACATTTTCTCAATTCGAAACCCACAAATATACGACCTAGCTTCTTGGAAACAAATCTTTGGCTTAGTTTTCAGTCCTTTGACTAGAGAAGACAAGTTTTGGAAGCTAGGGTTCTTGCACACACAATTGTGTCTTGAAGATTTGAAGCTTTTGGTTGAGAATTTCTTACTCATTTATGCTCTTTTCTTTATTTCCTTACTTTGTATTGAATATTTAAGTGTGCATTATTTTTTTCAACACTTGAATCTTACTTATAGAAATATTCATATTTAAAGTGTGGATTAAATATCTTGTTGTGCTTATGTATTGAACGATTTTCATTCATTATGAAGTGAATTATTGTTTCTTTAATTATTCTTGTTCTTGAATGTTTCCAATGGATTAGGTAACCCTAGGACTCGCCCATTTACTTCAAATTAATTTTGGGAAAGATAATTTGGGGTTGGGAAAGATTAATTAACAAGAACTAGAGTCTTTAACCCTCACTTTATAGATTCTACCTAGGGATAGGATTGAACTACTTGTAGCTATATTCGAGTGTGCTTAATCTCTTAATTGTTTTAGGGACAACTCAATTAGGAAGTCTTGTTAGTCTTTGAAAAAAGCTAATATAGAATTATTACCCGAGGCTAATTAATATAAGCTCGCTCGTATTTATAAAATCGTGAAATACATTGGATCGTTACTTGAGTGTAATTCGTGGTGCATTCATACTTGTTGTCATTGATCATTTTATTTGCTTTCTAGGTTAGTTTACATTTTCACAATTAAATATAAATATTTTCTCAAAACATTTATAAGTGTTTGGCTTAGCATAATAAGTGATAATTCCCTTACATGCGTAATCGCCTGCTTATTGTTCTCTGTGGGATTCGATCCCCCCTCATAGTTGGGTAAATTATATTGCATGCTATCAGGTCCATTTACTTTTTAGTAGTGAATTTGGACGTCATCAGTATATACTTTGAAAAGAAGTGTATCCCTTTTTGGATTTTATAATTAAAATCATCTTTGAAATGTATATGCTTATGAAGTTGAAAACTAGATATGCCTTAAAATTTTGTAAAGAATCCTTGTTTGAAATAAAATTAAGTGTGTTTGTTAGAAAGATTATTATTTATATGAAACTTAGTAAAGTAAAGGGCTATTTAAAAATATACCTTAAGTTGGAATACCGTACTTGAAAATCAATTGTAGAGGAACCTTGCGTTTTGAAACTTGTTGAGGTCTATTTCATGAAACAGCTTTGCAATCATTCTTTTTCACAGCTCTGATTTTCAAAGAGACTCGTGTTGCTTTGAAATCTGTCAAAAATCCGAACTTATTGATAACAGGATAAAGCCTTTCATTATCGAAAAAGTATAAGTTTGGAAATTAATTAGTGATTAAGCATAAACAGGCCTAAAGTGAGCAGAATTTTTAACTTGTTATTACCTATGGACCTTCATTTGCCTAGTTCCCTAAAGAAGATCAAAATATCAAAGATATCCAATGATGAAGTTAGTCATTCAGGGGTACATGTATACAAGATAACAAATCCTCTCCCTGTATAATTTTGTTATAATATAAAGTAATCGTTTAAAAACCAAAAAAAATAACAAACAACAACGAACAAAGTTAAAACATAAATATAAGAGAGAAGTTGGACTCCTGGTGATTTGGGCTTGGTAAGCATAACTAGGCCTTGTAGCTTATGCACGACAGGGGAATGGGCTGGACTGGACTTTGGGCCTGAGTTCCCAATGGAACTCATTAGGCCCAAGCCAAAACATGCACAAAAATGGATCATTAATGTATATAAAATGAAATAAGATATAGATTAAGGCAAATAATAATAAAGGACAAAAGAATGCAATGGGACATATTTCATTTATGCTAATCATATGAGGATTAATAGGAGTTAATGGTTAAAGGCTTGATATAATTTCTCATTTATGGATATGATTCCCCTTTGAGTTTTTGGCACTTCAGAGTTTACGAGGGTCTCACGGACCCCGAGAAATGCTTGTGTCAAGGAGAGGGATCATAACCACAACAAGTTTTCACATCCAAATACCATAAATCACCTACTTCTAATCTTCCTCAAAGGCTTGAACACAAATAAATAAAATAACAGAGTAACTCATACTACGAAAATACAAACAATAGTACAAGAGTCCTTCTTGGGGTACATGTTCTACTGGCTTCACTGAGGTTTGATGCTCAGAGTTCTTTTATGTAGGTTCAGAGTATAAGAACAATGCACAAGAACTTTAAAGAAAAAATTCAATATGGGCATGTAAACAGGTTCACTAGCATAGTATCTCAACAAAGCTCAACACATGGTTGGATACAAGTTATCATGACAAACATATAGGAATCAGGATAGTGTGAAATCATGTCTAAGCCTAATGGCGAGCTTGAAACACACACTTATATATGCTCACTAGTCGAATATAGTATAATATAATATCGTATCCGCAGGGATTGGAGTTACACAATATTATCGTAGTTTATAGCTAGATTGCGATCCAAGATGATCAACAATTGAGTTTTATATGATTAAAACATAAATTAACTAAGATTCTAAACTATTGACTAGTGACAAAAACACTAGTAGTAAGCAAAGGAAGATATCAATGGGTAGAACGTAGGGTTGATAGGATATGTGCAAGATGCATGTTTGAGATTTAACTCTAGATAATTCACTTCTAATGTTCAAGTGAGTCTCTCGAATTCACTTGGTTATTAGTTTAATTATTTAGTAGAAACTCCTCTCTCGATTAAGTCTCAACCTCAGAATATGAACCAATTTTAAGTGCGTGAAGATATGCAAGAATTCGTAGTGGATTGATCTTTAAGAAAACCTCTTTCTATTATCTTCCTAATATAGTTTAATCAACAATTCAACTAGCCTCTTTCGATTACTAAGAAGAATTAATGACTTCAACCAACAAAGATAATGCAACAATGTCACAAGTTATGACTTTCTCGATTACATGAACAAGTGAATAAATATGCAACAGTTAAAACATCCAAAATAATTCAATATACAAAACTAGAGTTAATTATCCACAAACAAATATCAATACACCAAATCCGTCAAACCCTAAAGAGAACTGCTCCATAAACACGGAATAATTCATCACAATTAAGTATAAAGTAAAAAAAATATAAAACAATCCAAACCCTTGTCTTGAGTTGCGATTGAATGATGGATTCCTTGTGCTCTTCCTTCTCCAACTTCTCATTAGCCTCCTTAGGTCTAAATTATGTCAAAAGTCTCATAAATACCGTTTTCCATGTATATATACCAAGTAGGGTCTGGCCCAAACAAATACACCTTCTCCTATGCAAAAGAAGAAACTTTTCCCGGACAGGACATGCGCAGCCGCACACCTGGAAGTGTGTCCGCGCACTTTTCACACTGTTCTGCCCATATGCGCGGTCAGTGCGCAGCCGCGAACTTTCCGTGCACTCTTAACCATGTTCTGTTTGGAATTTGAAAAAACGTAAAACATGAAAGTTTATTCCTTTGAATTGACTTTCCAACAATATATTGTGGAGCCTAAACGGAGTTCCGAGCGAAACATTATGTGCATTTTACTGGACACTGCACAATATGCCTGCTCGATTCTTCGTTCGTTCTAAACTATCATCCGTTGATCCCCGAACACGATCCCGACTGAATTCCTTGATCTTTTACTCACACGTCAAAGCTCTAAATTACCTGTATTCATTCCATGACATCTACATAGCTCGGAATCACTCCTACAAGGCATAAAACACACAATTAGTGCAAAACACTAGCGATTAAAGCTCAAACTCAACTAAAGTGCATTAAATAAGAATGTAATAATCGACCAAAACATGAGATTATAGCCTACCATCACCTAACAGTTTGAGTCATGAGAACAGATCATTCTAAGCATCAGAGACAAGCCTTTTGACAAACAATATTCACAAACTCAAACTAGTGTACTACCACAGTAAGGTGAGAATTGTGACATGATGCGAGACTAAATTGCATAGTTTAACATGTGATATACCTTACATTTTATGCGCATTAATGATAAAAATACACTTATTATGTGCTTAATGGAGTTTATTTCATGCGTAGGTGAAGTGGAGATGGAAACAGAGCTAAAAGGATGCAAATACGTCGAAAAATACGCGAAAGGAGACACCCNTATTCTGTGCATTGCATCTGATGTCTAGAACTTGCCCCGTGTGTGTGCAAAGCGAAATAGAAGTTTTATTCAGTCTTGGAAGTGATATAGGCATTTCTTTGTTGAGCCAATTATCTATATTTTACCCACCTAATTGTTTTGTATCGTAGTTAACCCCTTTGAGCCTATAATCCTTTTTCTTTGGCAACCACATTACAAGCCATACCCCTTTGTTTGAATTGATCATCTATTTGAACCTTGTCACCTCTAGTAAGCACTGAGAAATGTTATGAAATATGGAAAAATTAAAGTGTGGGGTGGTAGGTTGGTTTTTGAGGGGAATAATTGAAATAAGGAGAAAGGTGCACTGTGTTGAAAAGTAAGAGTCATTTGAAAAAAAAAAAAAAGGAAGAAAAAGAAGAAAAAGAAAAAAATAAAAAATAAAAAATAAATGAACACTTGTGTGTGTTGAAAGAAAAATATATGTAGTGACTCTTAATATAATTGTGCTTAAAGAAGTATGGGGTATTAACATCGTTGTGAAGGTGGAATTTGGCTATATTGAGTTTGAAGTTGAATATGAAGGTATATATTTTAAAGTGCTTAGGGAGGTGTNTTGTGATATTAATATAGCTTTGATTGGTTGATTAAACTCTATTTGTTCAACTACGTTCTTGTTGTAGTTGATTGAAGGGCCCTCAATTAGCTGTGCCTATTTATTATGTATCTACTTGAGAGAGAGTGCATATTTAGGTAATTGTTTGAACAACACCACTCCCAGAGTATAGACGAAAGTCATAACCGAGGGTTTAGAGGTTGGATTAGAGATAACGATACTTCGGGTGCAATCTAAGTGAACTGTAATGCAATCTAGCTAGCGTAACTTGAGAGAGTGCGTCTAGTAAATTATCATAATTACTTGAGAGAGATTTATGGTAGATAGAGCGTTCATGATTGATAGAGACGATTAATCAAGCTATACGAAGTATCCGAGAAGTAAGTTCACCAGCGGGGGAAACTATAACCTTAGATTTTATTACAATTGTTTATACCTTAGTATAAGTAATCTTTGCTTTTAATCTTTAGTATTAGTAATTTAACAAACATCAGGTGACAGCTGAGTACTAATTTAAACAGCGTGCTTGATACGTCAATTCTCTGAGGGATCGACTCTGGGCATAATACCCCAAGATTATATTTACAACGCCCGCTTAGTCTTCTACAAGACATAGTTGAGCGTGATCATGACACATAGGTGAAAACATAAAATCCTTCAAACTAAAATTAGGTGATAGCCTGTGAACTTAACTAAATTAACAATGGAAGGTGTGGACTCAGTTGCAAAAGGTTTATAATATAACAACAGAAGTATCACACAAATCAAACAGTCACCATATGGCAAGTGTCCATACTCACTATAGAGTTTTTATCCTAATCAAGTTATGTTCAGTCATGAAACGAAAGTTCCCTATATCCTATCATATAAGATTTGTGTAGATAATTCTTATTATGCTCCCCTATTTATGATAAATGTTTCTACTTTATTTGATTATTTCTTTTAAGTTAATTGATAGCTATTTTATTCAAAGATAATTCTGTACCTTTATTTACATGGATTCAATTAGGACTAATTTTTTATAGTTAAATCACTTGACTTTAATTATAAATCAAATTTTTCTTTATACTTTATTTTGAATACAGCTCTTTCAATCAAACTCCAAAAGGATTTTTGTTTATTAATTTACTTGGCATATCCTATTGTATATATTTTGCTACAAATGGGATGATCTTGATTTTCCCTATGAGGTGAAAATTTCATGTACGGTTTTGTAGAGTGGTAGTAAGGGTGATTTAACTGTCAACTTTTTCATTATCACCTAAAAAAAATCAAACTCTGCCTTACGTAAAGTTATCAGAGTACGGTTAACCTCTGGATTTGAATTCACTGTTTATATACTCGGTATTGGCTATAATTTACAAGAACATTATGTAGTCTTAGCAAGAGGGGAAAGAGTTAAGGATTTACCCGGTGTGATATATCACATTGTTCAAGGAAGAAAATAAAAAATCGACTTCATTATTATAAATTAAGTTATTGAATATTTCAAATAAATTCTTAAATTTGAAACTCCCTGTTATCCAATAAAAACCTAAAATTCCTAATAATAAACAAAAATCCCTACACGATTGTTACAAACGCTTTTTGAAAAGCAATTTCCGCAACAAGTCGTGTAAACCATAATCCTATTAATAGATAGATATGGTCCGGTATTCCCTTGTTTCCCGTATTAGTTATCTTTTTTATATTTTGTCTAGAAGAAATTAATCGAGTTACTCACTACATGAAAATTATATTGGCTACTCTTTGATAAAAAAAAAGTCTTTGTGAGTAGTTAGTCATTCTTTTGAACCTTCCCTCATCTATTTTATTAAGTCCACTGGAATAACATTTTTGTGGATCTTAAGGGACATCTAACCCCTTCCCCTCGAGATAATTTGAACCCTTACTTAGAATCTTAATGGTTTCACAGACCAGTGTCAATCAAATAGTGTAGTACAGGTGTCCTAGTGTGCCTTAAATACTAGGTGGTGACTCTAAACTCCAAATAACCTTGTGGAGTTTATAAGTTGTATGTTATTTGGACTTGTACAAAATAGGGTGCAACAACATGGTGACTCTGATAGGAATTTCTTCAGGTTCTAACCACAATGGATTTGATCAATTACTTGAGGGGTTGCAGGTTTTCCAATCCAATTTCTATTCTTTTGTATTATATGATTCAAGTAGTCTATTCTTTGTCACTGGCTTTAAGCGGTATATTCTTTTCCATATACTTTCAAGTTGTATATTTTTTGTCACGTACTCCAGGATGTATATTCTTTGTTACGTGCTTCAAGTTGTATATCCTTTGTATACGCATATGTTGTGTATTCTTTTGCATATGCCTATGTTGTATATTCTCTGTCACATGCTTATAGTACTATCTTATTAAATTATCATTATTTTTCTATCGAGTCTTGGCGGTACACAATTATACATAAGACACGCAAGGTTATCTTTTCACTCCTCCAAATCTTCTTTCAAAAACTCTCTAGCTTCAGGGATCGACATACGAGGTTAATTACGTACCATATCACAATTCTCCTTCACTCATGCTCGAATCTTGGTAAATCTACTCTTAGAATTCCTAAGTCATTATACATAGAATCTTGCAGTTTGCTTGAGTCGGGTTAATTGTTATGTATTTGTTATCTGTTACATATTCTTTGTATATTACACATTCTTATTTGTTACGTATCCTTTATATGATATTTATACCTTATACTTGACATTCACCACCATGTTCTCTGTCTGACTATTTTGGTTGACTTGTCTTGAACCTTGAATCTACCAAATACGCATACCCATTATAGTCTTGATTACCATTCTTCACATATCATCGTTTGGAATCTATCATCCTTTTTAATGATTCGTCAATCAAGCTTTGTAAATCTTCCATTGATTTGACGTATTCTTCTCAAACATATATCACACTTTCACCAACTTCTATCATTTGAGACAGATCCACGATCTATGCTACTATCTATCTCTTATTCGAAAGCTATCAGTTTCTACCCACCCACCCAAGAATTCTAATTTATAGTCACATTTCATCTCAAGGAAAGTACTTGAATTGAGGTTTTGAGCATATAGCTTCAATTGACTTGTAAAAGGGGGCCTAACCCTTGGGGATGCGGTAATACATCTAAGAAATTATTCCACCGAACGTACTCCCCTCTTGAGGTTGAACTAGCAACAACGCCTAAATGCCCTATCCAAGCCAGGAACTTACACCAGAGAGTCCTGATAAATGATGATTTAGACGAGATTTGACATTCCTAGTCTAATTAGACAACATCTTGATTTGAACATAGGAGTTGCTAAGAGTTAAATTCGAGAAAAAGAGCCGATTAGTCACTCGCTCATGACAACCATACAAGCTCCACATAATTCCAGTAATTGGCCTGAAATACGTTTTGACCTGATTCTTTCCCTAGCAGGATACGAAGGCAACCTTACATATGGGTTCGGTCTCCCCAATATTTCAAAATATTTTCCTCAGTACTAAAAATTTGGGCAGTTTTTTTGGAATAGTGCGATGATGCACCCAACCCAAAAATCGCCGAGAGCGTCAACAAAATTTCGCCCAAAATCCGCACATCAAAGTACCATGCCAACCTTACTCTAACCCTTACTCGACTTAAATCCCAACATACGACATGCAAGTCCTTTCTTCAAACATCTGATTATGGAGTCACAATGTTCACTCCCATTTTACAAATTCAGAGATTCGATACAATCCCCCCCCCCTCCCCTCTTTTGTTACAAGGGCAGGTTGTTAGTCAACCTTCGACAAGTGTCATGCTCGCACGGCTCGGGCAAACAAATAAAAGCAAGCAAAGGCTTGAGTCAACACCAATCAATCTTTTTTATTTGAACTAAGGATTTTTCTTTGGGCGCAGGAAGGGAATCATCTCCGGAACCATCATGGAAAGCCAACATCAAGTTTCCATCCACCATCAACTACATCACTATCCACACGGCCTTACTCTGCACCCTCTCAATTGTGTAATATTGTTTGAGAGAGACTCTAACATTTTCTCCTCTATGTTTTACAGGTACTTCGTCCTGGGCCTTCATAGGGGGGTAACTTTGACCTCGAACCTGGTGGAGCATTAGTCAGATAATTAGGGGATTACTGGTTTTGCAATAAACTCCATCATTTTTCATGACTTCGCTGCTCTTACCACTTTTCTATATTATGATAGGAAAATTGTTCCCGATTGTCACCCGCAGACGATCTTCAAATGTTTCCTGTGGACAATGGAAAGGTGCATCATCCTGGGACTGCACGTGAAATAACATATTATATCGAACATTATGGAACATCAATTTCATAATTAGGAGAGTGTTAGTTGGACAATCACGCTTTTTAATTCCAACAGTTTATGACAACACTACTCTCACAATATTTCTTATCTGATAGGATAATCGACCTGATTAACAATTGGGGGCGATCATCAAAAGGTTCCTACAGATTGAAAGTCGAAACAAAATATTCTTACAGTCAATTGGAAGACAACCACAACAACTGTCTTGCAAACAGCCAGGGGACATCGAAGCAACTGTTCGAATGAGCAATTAGGTCACATCTTTCGAATGGAGTCACTTTCAACTTTAGAAGATACCACGTCCAACCACGGACACAACGAGGCATCGCTCTGAGTTTGTTTATACCCTTGCATATTGTACATATCTTTGGTGCAACTATTATTATTAGTCACAATTCTTTCAAAATAAGAGAGTAAAAGAAGTATTGTGAACAATACATCTTATACTCCCTACCCTTCAACAACTACGTGTACTTGATTCTTGACCTTGTGTCAAGATATGTAGGCAACCTATAATGGCTCCAATTTTTTCCATCCCAATTTGGACGAGTCGGTCAAGTTTGGCCACTTGGGTCACAATTGACCAAAGATCTTTACGAAAAGGTCATTTCTGAAGAAGTCAAAAAAATAAGAGAAAATAAACATATATATACCTTCCTCAGTTGCTTCTCTAGAAGTCTCTTCATGAGACATCAAAATCAAATCCAAATATATTTTCCTCTTCCCTTAAGGAAATTTTAAAAATCCAAAATGTCTTCCTTTAATTTCTAATTTTCACGAACTATGTGTACTTGATTCTTGACCTTGTGTCAAGGCAACCTGTCATGGATCCGGTTTTTCTCGTCCTTAGCTGGACAAATTGGTCAAATCTGGCCACTTGGGTTACAGTTAACCGAAGATCTTTGCAAAAGGATCATTTCCAAGAAAATTCAACTAAAAAGATTAAAAAAAGATCCAAACGTATGTATATTGTCTTCTATCGCTTACTTAGAAGTTTTTCCTTGAGACGACAAAATTCAAAATATTTTCCTTTATAAGTCCTCCTTGAGGAAACTCAAAAAGCCAAAATATCTTCCTTCTTTACAAGCCCCTCTTAAGGGAAATAAAAAAAATAGAACGAAATGAAAATCTAAAAATGTTTTCTTTCTATTCCTAATCTTTCTAAACTACGCCTGACTTGATTCTCATTCTAACAAGATACATATGCAACATTTGGGTTCGGTCTCATTTGTTAAAAAAAACATTAATAAAAGAAATTTTTTTCAAATCAAGAACTCTTTCTTGGGTTCAATCCATTTACAAAAAAACAAAAAGAAACAAGAATCCTTTTTGGGTTCAATTCCATTCGTCAAAAATCAAAAACCAAAATGAAACAAAAATCCTTCTTGGGTTCAATATCATTTTCCAAAAACCATAAAAAATGATCAAGTCAAAAATCCAAAAAAAGAAAAAAAATAGAAGATGATGGCAAAAGCAAAAAAGGGATCATCAAATATCGACTCAGTTGGTATCAACATAGTTAGGAATGTGCATGAAAAAGAACAAGTGTTTAAGTGATATGATGGAGAGGATCAGCTTCGGGTAAATCGCATATTCTTGTCGTACCTCTTAATTAACCCTGGTGACGCTTGAAAAAAAATCATGCTTATACTTAGGGAAAACAAAGCTGGCCTCATCGTTTTATGTGAATTGTATGGTGAGCTTGAGATTAAAATTCATTGCATTGCATTGTAGATCTAAAACTTGGCTCGAATGTCTGTTTATGCAAAATCCTGGGTAACACTTGGTTTTAGAAAGGATTGTAGGCCTTCTTTAACCCGATTGAGCCTTTCAAGCCTACAAAATGGCATCAATCCCTAGTGTTCCCCTTTTGACAATTAAGCCTTTCTTTGGATAACCTCCTATACATTTTTGTGCTTAAATGCACCACCCCTCTCTTGGCCCAACCTCCTTGCGCTCACTGAAAACGTGCAACTTCAAACGAAGACCAATGTGAAGGAGACAAGCATGAAGTCCAAGATACCGAAGACATGACTTCAGAAAAAGAAAAAGTGAAACTTTGCAAATTCAAAAGGAGGATCCAACAAGGGAAAGGAAACTCTGCAAGCTCAAAAGAAGGATCCAACAAGAAGGAAAAAAACTCCTACAACTCAAAGGGAAATCAAAAAAAAGAAGAGGAAACTCCTCTAGCAATCACCACGTCCAGATATCACTAGATCTGCACACGAAGTGCAGAGTGTAGTATAAGTACAATCGACCCCACGTACTCAATAAGTAACAGAACTAACCTTGGGCTGAAAGCAGTGACGAGCTCAAAAGAAGATAGTCACAAACCAATATTAAATACTACACATATAATGATGACAGTAACCATAAGTAACTCAGAGGAATTATTCTAGTCAGCTCGTTCACATTACAGAAATTTGGACATGCTTTCAAGTATAACAATTAAAGCCCAACACTGAGAAGAACATTTCAATCACCAGCTATCATGAGGAATGATACATCTCTATGCCTATATGTCAAGTATACATGTCAAATGAATGATCTCTCAGTGGTATCCCTAGGTTCACTTACTCTCAACATACCCAAGTTGTCTGTCTCAAATGCTCACTTTATCACACACTCACAATCACTCAGCACTGATGGGTACGTGGCATCAATGACCCTCACCAAAGCACGTGTATGTATATCACTGTGCCTGGACTCACTGCTGGTATGCCAGATTTTGGAGGGGAGAATCCTGCTCAAACGCTAATCAAAAGCCAATATGGCCTGCTGCAGCGTGCAACCCCATCCAAATAATAAAAAAGGCAATATGGTCTATTGCGTCATGCAGTCTGATCCAAATAACACTCTCAACACGCCTCTAAGGCCAACCTCAGTCATCTACTTCTCAAGTATCAAGGCTCAAAATCTCATATCACTCAGCCTAAAAGCACCACATATGGAAAAATAATAACAACATGCGATGTAACAACAAATAATGAGCAGAGACTAAGATATGATATGCATATGAAGAATCATGGCTGAGTATATAATAATAGTTAAGTCAGATAACCCAAAAAAAATAGAAATAGCCTCATTAAGTCTCAAACAAATAACCACATAGCCTAAATAAGATTTTTAGCATGAATCGTGGATCAATAAATCTAACAAGTAGGGAAAACACGAATTAAACAAAGTATGATAGCAACATAGTCCAAAAGTCAACTCGGATTATGATTACCCCGGTACACGCCCACACGCCTGTCACCTAGCCTGTGTGTTATCCCAACAAATCACAAATAACATGGTTCCTAGGGATAATTACCCTCAATTCCAAGTTTAGAAATGTTAATTATCGCAAAGCCCTTGCCTCACGAATCGGCCTCCAAGTGACTCGAATCTAGTCAAAGTGACTTAATACCATCAATAATAGACATAGGAAAATATCCCAAATGATAAAGCTAAAGTTTTGAATCAAATACGCAAAGTCAAACCAAAAAGTCAACTCCGACTCGTACCCCGAAACCCGAAAAAATTCACAAATTCCAAACACCCATTCAATTACGAGTCCAATAATACTAATTTTATCAAATATCATCCACAAATCACCCCAAATCACCAAATCTAACTCGCCAACAACATAGTCTAAACTCCCCAAATTTCACTTCAAATTCACATAAACTAGGTGTAATAATCAATGGGTAATCAATGTCTAACATCAAAAGTGATTAAACTTCACTTACCTCTTCAAATGTAGCAAAAAGTCTCCCAAAAATCTCCCTTAGCCGAGCTCCACAAATCCAAAATGAGAAAAATGACTAAAACCCACATTTCAAACCTCTACCCAGTGATTCTCGCACCTGCGGCTAAATTGGTCGCACCTGTGGTGCCGCTTTTGTGGTCCAACATCTGCTTATGCGAAAATCACTTAAGTCCCACATCTGCACACCTATGGTCCCCATTTTGCACCTCTGGTACCGCTTTTATGATCATACCGCCGCTCCTATGTATCCGCACCTGCAGATCCCTTCCGCATATGCGACTCAAGCCTATCCACTCAAACTCCGCTTTGGCGAAACACCTTACGCATCCGCACACTCGCAGATGTAGAAAATTCTTCACATCAGCGGCCTTCTCTAGCTCCATCCAATTTTTCTTTCGTGATCAATGGGCCTCTTTTGCAACCTCGCACCTGCGACCAAATCCTCGCAGGTGCGACTGTACCAGAACCTGCAACCTTCTGCATTTTCCCAAGTTCAAACGTGATCCGCCAACCATCCGAATCACACCCGAGGCCCCTGGGACCCCATCTAAATACACCAACCAGTCCTAAAACACGTTACAAACTAACTCAAAGCCTCAAATCATATCGAAAAACATCAAAAATTACGAATCGCACCCAAATTCAAGCCTAATGAAACTAATGAACTTTCAACTTCTAAAATTAATGCCGAATGACCTCACATATTTCACGCTAGTCCCAAATGACACAAAAACCCTATTCTAACTCCCGGAACCAAAATCCAAACCCGATATCAACAAAGTCAACTCTCGGTAAAACCTCTCAACCTTTCAAACCTTCAACTTTCCAACTTTCGGCAAAAAGCCTCAAACCAACCTACGGACCTCCAAATCAATATCCGGACCTATGACTAAGTCCAAAATCAACATACAAAGCTATTGAAACCATCAAAACTCCATTTCAGAGCCGTCTATACAAAAGTCAAACTCCGGTCAACTCTTTCAACTTAAGCCTTCAACCTTGGGAATAAGTGACCTAATTCACTCCGAAACATTCCTGGAACCAATCCAACAATCCCGGCAAGTCACATAACCACAAATTCACATTGAAGAGGCAATAAATAGGGAAATGGGCTATAATACACAAATCGATCGGTCGGTCGGTCGTTACATTCTCCCCATCTTAAACAATCATTCGTCCTCGAACGAGTCTAGAATCATACCTGGAGTCTCAAATATTAATATTGTGGCCTTGCCATCCTGTGTACATGTTAAGTTTGGTATTACTAGTTGTTGACGTTCATAGTGGTATCATCGTCCTGCATTCTTATTTATATGAGATTTTGGGGTATGTTTACCCTAAGATGAGAGATACATTATTTTCAGATGATTTAGAATATGGCTCCATCGGCCTCAATTGGTATTTTCAACTTTCAGGTAGGCCTCGTCGGCCTATGTTGAGGGATACCCCTCCATAATTCATAGTTATAGAGTGGTACGCTCGGGCTGATCATGGAATCGGGTGACAGCTATGCCTCCCCAAGTTTGGGGCGTGACACCTGGTGTGCTGAATAAGAGCGGATATCTGCTCCCATGTCCTCCTCGGTCTCCAAAGTTGCTTCCTCGACTGGTTGAACCATCCACTGGACCTTTACCACAGAAATCTTCTTGGACCTCATCTGGCTAACCTGCAAGACAACAATGGCAACTCGCTCCTCCTCATAACCCAAACTCTCATCTAGCTTAACTGTGTTGTAATTTAACACATGTGACCTGTCGGCATGGTACCTCCGGAGCATAGACACATAGAAAACCGGATGAACTTCCGATAGATTGGGAGGCAAGGCAAGTTCATAAGCAACCTCCCCAACTCGCCTCAACACCTCAAATAGGCCAATAAACATTGGGCTCAGCTTTCCCTTCTTCTCGAACCACATGATTCCCTTCATCGGTGAGACTTTCAAGAGAACCTTCTCGTCCACCATAAATGATAAATCACGCGCCTTTTGATCCGCGCAACTCTTCTTTTTGGACTATGTCGTGCGAAGCCACTCCTGAATCAAATTTACCTTCTCCAAGGCACCCTTCACTAAATCAGTACCATAGAACCCGATATCAACAAAGTCAACTCTGATTCAAAGCTCTCAACCTTCCAAACCTTCAACTTTCCAACATTCGCCAAGAAGCCTCAAACAAACCTACATACCTCCAAATCAATATCCTGACCTATGTTTAAGTCCAAAATCAACATATGAATCTATTGGAACCATCAAAACTCAATTTCGAAGTCGTGTACAAAAAATTCAAAATCCGGTCAACTCTTCAACTTAAGCCTTCAACAGGGGACTAAGTATCCCAATTCACTTCGAAACTTCCCAAGAACTAATCCAACAATCCCAGCAAGTCACATAACCACAAATGAACAAATGTAGATGCAGTAAATAGAAATGGCTCTACAATAACAAAACAATCGGCTGAGTCGTAACAAAAAGATAAGCAGAACCCTTTTCATCAATATTCTTACATAGGAAATATAACTTCTTGCTTCTCCAGATGCCCTCCTGGACAATGGGCATTTATTTCAAACTCAAATTTTATAGGCACCCACCTTCTAATACGGGTATTTTAGATTTAAAATGCTCCGATATCATTTCGAAGCCATAACTACCAGCTGATTTAACATTCAAATGCTCCGATATCGCTTTGGAATAGTAACTACAAAACCCGTCTAACATTTAAATTCTCCAATATTGCTTCAGACCGGTACCTAGCTCAGATTTCCTTCAAAATCCAATGCTCCGATCACTTCGCACCGGTACCAAACCCGAATTTTCTTCAAAATCCAAAGTGCTTCGATCACTTCGGACCAGTATCTATCCCGGATCTCTTTTGAATTAGAAATCCAACTTGGGACCCCATTTCATTCAAAAAGAAAAATCACATCACCCTCGCTTCAAATCCTTACATTATTCAAACCACTACAATCCAACTTCCTCAAGTCAAGAAAAATCATAGTCCACACTTTGTCAGTTGTCCTGATCAAAGACGTGACATAACGTGGAATTATCTTTAAACAAATAAATTAGGGAAAATTTGAGGACGGACGTCGAGCTTTCCAACAACAACCGACGGCATGTCCCCAAGTATCATTCATCATATGTCCCATTAACATGGGGTGTGTAGTTAATCCGAACCCTTATAGTCAGAATAAAATCCAGTGTCATCACAGCTTGTGCTGGGAGATTTTCAAAATAAAAAATCATAAATCAAATCATCCCATCACTTCTCGAACTACGACCAGCCTATTTCTCGTTGCCTTCGAGATATGTAGGAAACTCAACACAGAGCTCGGCCGCACCAGTATGTCATCCAACATCCACATCAAGGTGTTACCACAGCCCGACACTAGAGTTATCCCGAAAGCAATGTCGAGATGATATGAATCATGTTCGTCCTCGAATATTTGTCTTCCACTCCATGAAGCTACAATCCACGAGTAGCACACAATTACATTCCAAAACTACATGCGACGTGATTCTCGTGCAACCCGAGATATTTAGGCAGCTCAAATACCAGAGACCAGTCACAATCTTCAAAACCTCCCCATCCCCACCTTGTAATATTAGGACAAAATTGAGTACGACGTCAATATCTTTGTCTGAAGACTCTTACATCATCTTCGATCAAAGAGGGCAGTTGTAGACACTCAATTTAGACCCCCGTATTTAAAAATTAACTTTTGTAGGCTTCCTATTAAAAAAATGATAAAATATAGAATTTCCGAACATGCAATTTATTGATAATTATTTCTATTTGCACAAAATATAGATATTTTTATCATTTTATTGCAATTAGTTAAATGCTATAATTTTTGTCCATTTTTCTGAATTTCAAAATAATTTATTAATAGTTGTCATATTTTTCAAGTATTAGGATATTCTATCAATTTATTATCTTTTTAAAATATAAAATATTTACTACAACACTATCACACCTCCTTTTTCACCGGGTAAGGGTAATAAGAGAGTTTTTCCACTTTAAGTGACATTATTCGATTTCTGGGATTTATTTTATTCAGAGTCGCCACCCGAATTTTTTACGGTGTCCCGGGACACCATTTATTTATTAAAAATCCCAAAACCGAGGAATTTTGACTCTGTTTTAAATTGTTTGCGAACCAGAAATCCGAGTAAGAAATTTTGTTAACCTGGGAGAAGGTGTTAGGCATTCCCAAAATCCATGATTCTAGCACGGTCGTTTAATGATTAAACTTTGCCTAAATTGTTTACTTACAGATTTTAATACATATACACTTACGTTTTTACCGCTTTTAATTGTTTGATTTGTGTAAAGCACTTACCTTACTGCGAGTTATGCGTACGTATACCCGTTTAGTATTGGTGTGTCAAAAATCATATCACACATGTGTGTACACAATTCACGACACTTAGTTTATTTAAAAAAATTAATCAAAATCACGCGAACGCGTACTTTGAATTTATTTAAAAATCGAGATCACATCACGCGAACATATTCGCAACCACGATAGTAGTTTACCACCAAAGAAACATATTTCTATCTTAAAGGTGCAGCAAAAGTTAATTCTCACCAGGGAAAACGTTCAATAAGTTCATTCATTCTCATACAGTACATATACGTGCTTAGAAAAAGTTCCAAGATTTTATCAAATTGGGTGATTCAATGTCGGCAACAATATATATAATGGTATACATGCCAAAAGGTGCATAGAAAACACAAACATAATTCATGTCGACACATAGTAAAGATGATAAACACCATATGACTGAGCAAATAGTAGTTAGGTGTTAGGATTTATCTCAGACAATAATTAACAAGTAGCTACAGCAAATGTGACTATAAATCAGTTCATGTCACTTTTTTAGCGCGAACATTTAGCAAATCGGGCCATGAAAATAATATTCTTGCATCTAAGGAGAAATATGAATACATGAGTAGTCAAAAACTTACTTATTGAAAGCAAGGTAATTATACAACGCACCAAATAACGGTCAAAAATGAATCGGAATGGGCTTCAGCAGAGACGAGCAACATGATTAGCAAATGAACAACAAATTTAACACGAAACTTCAATTTTCGGAAGAATCCCCTCAGAATCCATGTTTGATATTTCTGTAAATTCGTTCTATTGTTGAAACTGGAGGTTCAGATCCTAAAGTAAGTGCAATTTTGAGCATTCTCAAACAGGTCCGGAAATGGGCAAAGACCAACGAGCAGAACTTCGATTGGAATCGACGACCGGTTTCCGGCGAAGCTCGCCGGCGATAGAGGTGAGACAAAAAAATGAGAGAGAAAGAAAGGTGTTTATGACTGGTCTTTGAATGAAGGAGGATCTGCTTTTTGGTATCAATCCCCTGTTTTTCCTTTCCCCTACTTTTCTGTGTTTTCTCTTTCTGTTCTCTGCGTTTTTGAGTGTATGTGGTCGCTGATTTCCAGCTGATTTTCAGGCGAGGAAGGTGATGGTCACTGGGTTTTGGAAGATGGGGCCCGTCTCTATGGCATTTTCCGACCAGGTCGTGAAGCAACCTTTTAGGTTGCTGATACTCTCCTTGTTCTTAAGTAAATTAAGTTCTGCTACTCCAAATTGTACACGGGTGGGTTAGCGCCGTTTAGGTATGATTTTTTGGGGAGGGGGTTCCTTTCTATTTTTTTTAGGTCTTAGCTTTTCATTATATAGAGGAAGGAATTAAGGTATATTTTAGAGATGAGGGGATATTGGGCCGATGGGTAGGTTAGGGAAATGGGCTAGCGGGCTTTGTGGTGAGAATTGGCAGTTGGGTCACTTTGAAATAAAAGGTCAAATTGTTCTCTAAAAAATGACCACCCTATTACTAATTGAATTTATTTTGCAGAAAGACTAATTAGTATTTTAACTAATTATAACTAATTGATTAATGCTAATGAATATTTTTATGATTTTTATATATTAATCTTACAATTAAAGAGTAATTAATTCCTAAAAATACAAATTAAACTTAAGATGACATGAAATGAAAATGGGACAATTTTTTTAATGATTTTTCTGTAATTTTGAAGTATTAAACATGCATGACATGGAACTAAATAACTAAGAGTTCCTAAAATTCATTAAAATTCATTTTTTGATTATTTTTAGGAGTAATTTCCATGCGGGGCAAAAATTGGGTGTTCACAGCTGCCTCTTTTTGCTCGAGAACATGAAGAGTTTACGGGCAAAGATAAAGTGAGTAATCACGAGCAATATTTTGCCCGTTTGGTACCCCATTTGGAAGCATTTTGAAAAACAAATTTGACCGAACCTTGCTTCAGAGGTTGCCTACATATCCTTGGCTATAAAGGAATCAGGTCAGAGTAGTTCTGGAAGATTTGATAGCTGGGACTACCGGGAAGCCGTGATTTCACTGTTGTTGTTGCTGTTTATTGCTTGGCCTTTTGCTGACTCTGACCTGGATCTTGATGCTTGTTAGCCGCAGGTGCTGGTTTCGTCTTATCGGTCCTCGGATCAAGGCAGGATACACCGATCGGATGACTTTAATCTCGCACTGAATAGTCCATGTCTTCCCCGTTTTTGCACTTTGGATTCAACCTTCTCTTTTCTCTTTTTGTTTTTATTATTCTAGATTGAAACTTCTTCTTTTGGTTGCCTCGAAACCACTGTCCTAAAAATGCCATTTGCGTAAAATAAAAAGCAAACGAACGAAATTTTCTCCCCCAGTTTTCAGTAGGAAAATTTCATGAGTTATTGTAACGAAATCTATGCTACTTTATTATTGAAAGAAATTAAAAGTTGGGAACAGTGCACCCGGAGTTATTGTAGACTAGGTAGTGGATACCCTATGTTTAAAAGTAAGATCAACTAGGGTTTAGAGACCCTACGTTGTAGAATAAAATCAACTAAGGATTGTATACCCTATGTTGGAAAAATCATCAACTAAGGAGTGTATACCTTATGTTGGCATCAACTAGGGAGTGTATACCCTATGTAAGAAGAGAAATCATCAACTAGGGATTGTATACCCTATATTGGAAAAGAAATCATCAACTAGGGATTGTATACCATATGTTGGAAAAGAAATCATCAACTAGGGATCGTATACCCTATGTTGGAAAAGAAATCATCAACTAGGGACTGTATTCCCTATGTTGGAAAAGAAATCATCAACTAGTGATTGTATACCCTATGTCAGAAAAGAAGTCATCAACTAGGGATTGTATACCCTATGTTGGAAAAGAAATCATCAACTAGGGATTGTATACCCTATGTTTGAAAAGAAATCATCAACTAGAGATTGTATACCCTAAGTTGGCATCAACGAGGAAGTGTATACCCTATGTTGGAAAAGAAATCATCAACTAGGGATTGTATACCATATGTTGGAAAAGAAATCATCAAGTAGGGATTGTATATCCTATGTTGGAAAAGAAATCATCAACTAGGGATTGTATACCCTATGTTGGCATCAACGAGGGAGTTTATACCCTATGTTGGAAAAGAAATCATCAACTAGGGATTATATACCCTATGTTGGAAAAGAAGTCATAAACTAGGGATTGTATACCCTATGTTGGAAGTAAATCATCAACTAGGGATTGTATACCCTATGTTGGAAGTAAATCATCAACTAGGGATTGTATACCCTATGTTGGCGTCAACGAGGGAGTGTATACCCTATGTTGGAAAAGAAATCATCAACTAGGAATTATATACCCTATGTTGGAAAAGAAATCATCAACTAGGGATTGTATACCCTATGTTGGAAAAGAAATCATCAACTAGGGATTGTATACCCTATGTTGGAAAAGAAATCATCAACTAAGGATTGTATAAACCTATTTTGGAAAAGAAATCATCAACTAGGGATTGTATACCCTATGTTGGAAAAGAAATCATTAACTTGGGATTGTATACCCTATGTCGGCATCAACTAGGGAGTGTATACCCTATGTTGGAAAAAACATCAACAAGGGGTTGTATACCCTATGTTGGGAAAGAAATTATCAATTAGGGAGTGTATATCCCATGTTTGAAAAGGTGCAGCTAGGGTTTGGAAACCCTATACCACTTCAGGTTTGGGATATTTTCAACATTATTTGCTTTTTTTTTTCATTTTATTTTGAGTAAATGCGGGAAAGGATTTTGGAGAAAAGTTCCCTTTTAGAGTTGTTGCTGCAAAGCTACTTCTAGCTCTTGTGCCCTTTCCTTTGGTTACACTTGCATTTGCAAGGTTGCTTTGAGTTACACCTGTTTCCTTCAAACATAGAACAATTTGTTAGTTTTAAACGGTGGTTGGTTTTGCGGCCTTGACTTTCAACAACTTGATCTATGTTCTTGTGACGAAGATCTCAACCACTTTCTTGCTCACTGGGGATTGGGTTTCATCTCTAGTCCCGGGGATCCTGGCTTTCTAGATTTTAACATGGCTCTCGGTCACGTGGGACCCAACATTTGACTTTATTTTGCCTTTATAGGCCTTTCACTTGCTTTTCTTTTGGATTTCCAGAGTATCGAGGAAGTTTTGGTCCCCATTAAATTCTGTTGCAACGGTTAGTCTCGTGGGACTCAATCTTCTCCAACTTTATTTCGCCTTCATCGGCCTTTCATTTCTGATTTTCCTCGAACTTTCACTTTGAAGCATTTGGAGCGCTTCGGCTTTTCAAACTTTGCCGAGAGGGTTAGCCACGTGGGACTCAACCTTTCACTTCAATTGCCTTTACAAGCATTTTAATTAGGTTCTCTCCTTTCCAGATTTTTGCGTTAAAAGCATCGGCCATTATGGCCAGTCAGGATCGACTCGATGCCCCTGATAAGGCTTGGTGCCCTTTGCATGTTGGCTCGCGTCAAACGAGAACCCTGTAAATCAGTTTTGCCATCCTTTCTTTGCCTTGCTTTAGAAACAAAGTCAGACTTAAAGGGATTGAAAGAAAAAATAACAAAGAAACGGAGATAATGAATGTTGACAAGAAAATATCCCTTTCGAGGGAAAAAATAAGAAGGACCTATCTGGAGTGTACGCGGCCTTCAATGAACATGACATGCGTCTTGGACTGGATGGCTGATCTATATAAACCATCTGACTCTCAGAAATTCGTCACGACTTTTACTTCGAGGTTGAGAAACCTTGCCCGATACCATGTCGATATCAGTGACCAATAATCCTTTTTTCGACTAGTAGCGCCCTTCTCGGGTTTTCACCGACTAACCTCTCTCATTTCTCTTCTCACCATCGCCCTATAGTGCTCTTTGCGAGTTTTCACTGACAAGACTCTCTCATTTTAGTTTCTCTATTCACCATCGCCTTATGGTGCCCGTGTGGGTTTTCACTGATAAGACTCTCTCATTTTAAGTTCTTTTTATACCATCGCCTTATGGTGCCTGTGTGGGTTTTCACCGATAAGACTCTCTCATTTTAATTTCTTTTCCTGCCATCGTCTTATGGTGCCTGTGTGGGTTTTCACCGATATGACTATCTCATTTTAATTTCTCTCATTGCTTGCATCAGATCCAAATAGTTGTATCCTCCAATTCTGGCCTTTCTTTGCCGATCGATCGGAAGAACTTGAATATGATTTGGGGTAAAAGGGATTTGTACTGAATTACAACTTTGGAACTTTTCAAGCGAATCATTGCCAAATTTTAGACACTTGCCCCAACTTAAACTCTTGGGGGAATGTGGATTTTTATTTTGGTGTGACTGAACCCCAGGGAGAGGCTGCCTACGTATCCTTTCGGAATCAAGTCAAACGTAGTTCAGGGAAACATTTGTTTTTTTGTTTCTTTTTCCTCTTTCTTTTTCATTTTTCAAAAAAAAATTCTTTTGTTTTCCAATAACACTTCCGAGTTCCAAAGAGGGTAATTAAAGAAGAGTAACAAGCTTAAAGGGTTTGCGAAAGAGTGAATGGTGTTTGGGTAGCGAGAATGAAATCCTTCGTCATCTTAACCGGAGAACATTTGAAAATATATGAAAGATCAAACATAGTACCTTTTGACTACACCTGCGTTGACAGTTGTTTCAGGGACATTTTCTTCGAGCCCCAAGTACAACGCACTCTTTTGGCAGTACTCTTGTTGCAATGCATGGACCTTTCCAATCTGAACCAATTTTCTTTTGGTTGTTCCGATTCATTGTTTTATTTCCTTGATCTATCTTCATTTGCATTCTTATTCTTGATTCATTATTTCGAAGTCTGACAGCGTTTTAGGATATGGGCATGAAGTTCGCAAGCATGTCATGTTATTGAAATCTGCATTTAAACAGAACTAAAAGTAGAGTATGGAAAGAGACAATATTAAGAGACATTCTTGGAAAATGAAAAATTAATTCCATTTGATTTTTTTTTGTTTTGATTTTTGTTTTTGTTTTGAAGTTTAAAGATAGAAAGGTTTACATTGGAAAGTAAGACAATAAAGTAAATCATCCGGATCACACCCTGAGATAATCCAAACGCAGAAAGGATAGCAATACTGGCTACCGAGACTCCCATCTAATGAGGGGAACCTTCAGGCTTGGCGACCGTTTTTTGGCTTTTCTTCTGTTTCGGCAATGGCTGCAATGGTCTTCAGTGCCGGATAAAATTCTTTATCTTCACAAATCATCCCGACTACTGGCCCAGTGTGAGCAGGAAGGGAATTTTTCATCATATTAGGGTTTTATTCATCCCTAAACACTATTGCTTGGACCTCGATGAGGTCTTCCTCTTCTTTTTTAAGAGTCCAACAATCTTCAGTGTCATGCCCCACTGCTCCTGAGTAGTATTCACATCTAGCATCAGCCCGGTGCGATGGGGACTTGGGGTTTGGCCGATTTGGGGCCACTGGTTGCAGTAGAATTCCTAGGGCCTGAAACCATCATGACTCCCTTTTCTCTTTCGTTTAGGTCTGATTTTTTGGGGAGGGGGTTCCTTTCTAATTTTTTTTTAGGTCTTAGCTTTTCATTATATAGAGAAAGGAATTAGGGTATATTTTGGAGATGAAGGGATATTGGGCCGATGGGTAGGTTAGGGAAATGGGCTAGCGGGTTTTGGGGGTGAGAATTGGCAATTGGGTCACTTTGAAATAAAAGACCAAATTGTTCTCTGAAAAACGGCCACCCTACTACTAATTGAATTTATTTTGCAAAAAGATTAATTAATATTTTAACTAATTAATTAACTAATTGATTAATGCTAATGAATATTGTTGTGATTTTTATATATTAATCTAACAATTAAAGAGTAATTAATTCCTAAAAATATAAATTAAACCTAAGATGGCATGAAATGAAAATGTGACAATTTTTTAATGATTTTTTTTGTTATTTTGATGTATTAAACATGCATGGCATGCAACTAAATAAAGAAAAGTTCCTAAAATTCATTAAAAATCATTTTTTGATTATTTTTAGAAGTAATTTCCATTCGGGAAAAAAATTGGGTGTTCACAAACACTATTGTAGTAGTTGGCATTTTTAAATAAATACCACAAGCCATATTTTTTAATTAAATAATTATTTTTTAATTTATAGCATAGTCTATTAATTACATGAAAGCTAGTAGATTATTATTTTAAAATACGGATCATGTCCAGTCAAACCCAATGTCCCATTAACGTTCGATGTAATGATGCATTCGATGTGACAAGACATCTGATATGACTTTGATTTGACATGACCTTTAATTTGACTTAACATGATTTTTATTTATTGGGTAATAACCATGTGATAGATGAAAACGATAATGATATTCTTTACCTAATGGGTAAAGGGGGATCTAGTTTTATTTTAAATAAGGGAATTGGTCTTTTTTTGTATTTTTTGAGAACACTACAAACACATGAAAACAAAAAATCTGATATTCTGAGTATGACGTCACTATCTTTATCTGAAGGCTCTTACATCATCTTTGATCAAAGAGGGGCAGTTGTAGACACTCAATTTTAACCCTCCATATTTAAAAATTAACTTCTGTAGACTTCCTTGTAAAAAATGATAAAATATAGTATTTCTGCACATGCTATTTATTGATAATTATTCCTATTTCCACAAAATATAGATATTTTTTTTGTTATCTTATTGCAATTAGTTAAATACTATAATTTTTGTGCATTTTTCTAAATTTTAAAATAATTTATTGATAGTTGTCATATTTTTCAAGTATAATATTCTATCAATTTATTATCCTTTTAAAATATAGAACATTTACTACAACACTATTGTAGTAGTTGGAATTTTTAAATAAATACCACAAGCCATATTTCAAAATACGGATCATGTCCAGTCAGACCCAATGTCATGTTCACGTTCGATGTAATGACGCATTTGATTTGACTAGACATCTGATGTGACTTTGATTTGACATGACCTTTAATTTGACTTAACATGATTTTTATTCATTGAGTAATAATCATGGAATAAATAAAAACGATGATGATATTCTTTATCTAATGGGTAAATGGGGATCTAGTTTTTATTTTAAATAAGGGAAGGAGTCTGTTTTTATATTTTTTTTGGGAACACTACAATCACATGAACACAAAAAATCTGATTTTTTGAGTATGACGTCACTATCTTTTAAGGCTCTTACATCATCTTCGGTCAAAGATGGGTAGCTGTTGACACTCAATTTTAACCTTCCGTATTTAAAATTAACTTATGTAGACTTCTTTGTAAAAAAAATGATAAAATACAGTATTTCTGCACATGCAATTTATTGATAATTATTCCTATTTGCACAAATATAGATATTTTTATTATTTTATTACAATTAGTTAAATACTATAATTTTTGTCATTTTTCTGAATTTCAATAATTTATTGATAGTTGTCATATTTTTCAAGTATTAGGATATTCTATCAATTTATTATCCTTTAAAAATATAAAATATTCACTACAACACTATTGTAGTAGTTGGCATTTTTAAATAAATACCACAAACCATATTTTTTAATTAAATAATTATCTTTTAATTTATGTCATAGTCTATTAATCACATGAAAGCTAGTAAAAAATTTATTTCAAAATACGGATCATGTCCAGTCAGACCCAATGTCCCGTTAACGTTCAATTTAATGACGCATTTGATGTGACTAGAAATCTGATTTGACTTTGATTTGACATGACCTTTAATTTGACTTAACATAATTTTTATGCATTGGGTAATAACCATGGGATAGATAAAAAACGATGATAATATTCTTTACCTAATGGGTAAAGGAAGATCTAGTTTTATTTTAAATAAGGGGAGGATCTTTATTTATATTTTTTAGGAACACTACAAACACACGAACACAAAAAATTTGATTTTTTGAGTATGCCGTCAATATCTTTGTCCGAAGGCTCTTACATCATCTTCGATCAAAGAGGGGCAGCTGTAGACACTCAATTTTAACCCTCTGTATTTAAAAATTAACTTATGTAGGCTTTTTAGTCAAAAATGATAAAATATAGTATTTCTGCACATGCAATTTATTTATAATTATTCCTATTTGCAAAAAATATAGATATTTATTGCAATTAGTTAAATAATATAATTTTTATGCATTTTTCTAAATTTCAAAATAATTTATTGATACTTGCCATATTTTTCAAGTATTAGGATATTCTATCAATTTATTATCCTTTAAAAATATATAATATTTACTACAACACTATTGCAGTAGTTGGCATTTTTAAATAAATACCACAAGTCATGTTTTTCAATTAAATAATTATCTTTTGATTTATAGCATAGTCTATTAATTACATGAAAGCTAGTAGATTATTATTTTAAAATACAGATCATGTCCATTCAAACTCCCGTTAACGCTCAATGTGATGACGCATTTGATGTGATTAGACATTTGATGTGACATGACGTTTAATTTGATTTAACATGGTTTTATTCTTTGGGTAATAACCATGGGACAAATTAAAAATGATGATGATATTCTTTACCTAATGGGTAAAGGGGGATCTGGTTTTATTATAATTAAGGGAAGGGGTCTCTTTTTTATTTTTGGGAACACTACAAATACATGAACACAAAAATCTAATTTTTTTAGTATGACGTCAATATCTTGTCCGAAGGCTCTTACATCATCTTCGATCAAAGAGGGGCAACTGTAGACACTCAATTTTGACCCTCTATATTTAAGAATTAATTTTTGTAGGCTTCCTCGTCAAAAATGATAAAATATAGTATTTCTACACATGCAAATTATTGATAATTATTCCTATTTGCACATAATATTGATATTTTTATGGCAGAATGGCCTAAATGGCACATATACTTGTGCCACCTTGTCATGTCGGTCCTTCACTTTTTTTTTTTTCATCCAGACACTTTAACTTGTTCAAAATCTATGTTTTAAATCCCTTTGACCGTTGGCCAAGCATATGTGACAACAAAATAGTTGAGCCGGACAAAGTGTGTGTAATTCACGCGACCAAGGAGCGTGCATATGAAGATTTTTAAGAAGAAATAATAAAAATAAGAAAAAAAATCATTAAAATAGGAATGAAAATAAAATAAAAAGATAAGATAAAATAAGTTAAAAAAAGAAAAAGAGAAAAGCAAAGAGATATTCTGTATGCTTCTTCTTCTTCCAGCCCAACCCCATCTCCCTTTTCCTGTACACTTTTCTTCTTCTTCCCCCCCCCCCCTCCCCCCCCCCCATTTCTTTTACACATCT
>ML404670.1:0-34967 GCA_005239525.1 Nicotiana knightiana | reverse complement strand
ACAGACACCCTTGACTCCTCCCCCCCCTCCCTTCCTTCTCCACTTTTTCTTTTTTGGATCTCCTCCCTTCCCCTTTTTCTTCATCCCTTCTTTATTAGATTTTCTGCTTGGTGTGTATTTCTTTTTCATCATATCATCTTCCCCTTCTCGATGGCTTTCATTTTTTTTGGTGGTCTAAGCTTTTAAATTTTTTTACAGCCCTTTCAAATTGGGGTAGAGGAATAAGCCAAAATTCAAAAGAATCAATTCTTTGCTCATGTATTTTTCATGAATAAATAACTCTCTTTAAAAGAGGAGTGAAACATGTGGTGATACTCATGGTGGAGGAGCCATGGCAAGTGGATTATTCTTTTAGGAAGGTTGAGTGGGAGGGTTTGAAGAAGGGTGAAGGGGTTTTCCTTAATTTCAATTTTTTTATTTTTTTTTTATTTTTTTTATTTATGAAATCATAATTTTGTTAAATAATATTGTTTTGGCATAGAATCTGATGTGGATGCTGATTTGTCATCCACGTCAAGCAAGTGAGCATCACACGATTACGAAGGGGTTTAATAGTCTTGTTTTGATTACGTTGAGGTGTCTGGATGAAACTTTATGGAGTGTAGGGACAGGGATGACAATCCGTAACAAGTACAAGTTTCTCCTAGGCTATTCTACCTATTTTTATCTTTGTATTGCAATTAGTTAAAAACTATAATTTTTGTGGATTTTTTTAAATTTCAAAATAAGTTATTGATAGTTGTCATATTTTTTAAGTATTAGGATATTTTATCAATTTATTATACTTTAAGAATATAAAATATTTACTACAACACCATTATAGTAGTTGACATTTTTAAATAAATACCACAAGTCATATTTTTCAATTAAATTATTATCTTTTAATTTATAGCATAGTCTATTAATTACATAAAAGCTTGTAGAATATTATTTTAAAATACGGATCATGTCCATGCAAACCCAATGTCCCGTTAACGTTCGATGTGATGACGAATTTGATATGACTTTGATGTGACATGACCTTTAATTTGACTTAACATGATTTTTATTCATTGGGTAATAACCATGGGACAAATTAAAAATGATGATGATATTCTTTATCTAATGGGTAAAGAGGGGATCTGGTTTTATTATAAAAAAGGGAGGGGGTCTTTTTTTTTTAATTTTTTGGGAACACTACAAATACATGAACACAAAAAATCTAATTTTTCAAAGGGTTCAAAACCCTAATATCTATTATCCCTCTCATTCTCCAAAGAGGAGACGCCCAACACTAAAATCTCTCTCCTTATTCTTAGAGAGACCATTGTCTCTCTCTCTCTCTCTCTCATGTCGAGGCTGCCACATATGAGCCGCCGTCATCACCATTCTAGTGAGCTTGGCTAGTCGGCTACCCTAAACTTCTCCTCTTCTACTTCCCCTTCACCTCGCACCTAAGGTTCCGTAAACCATGGTGCCTCGCCGAAAAAATCAGGCTTACACCGGTGACCTTTTCTTTCGTCTTCTCATAATCATTCTCTTTTATCCTTTACAGGTTAAAGGATCTAAATGTTGGAGTATTATAATAATCCGACCGGTCGTTTTGAGATCTAATGCATCGTTTGGAAGTTTGAGGCCATTGACAGCTTTATTTCAGGTATTATGACTTAGTTGTGGTCGGAATTGAATTGCGGGAAGTCCGGAGTCGAATTGGAAAAAAATTCTCATTTCGGAAGCCTTATGTTGGAAGAATAAACTAAGATTGGATTTTTGAGTAAACGACCTCCGAATCAGGATTTGAAGGTTCCAACAGGTTCGTATGATGATTTTGGATTTGGGTGTATGTTTGGATCGGGTTGTGGATGACCCGGGAGCTTTTTGGCGGAAGTTAGCATTTTAGAAGAATTTCATAAGTCTGGGTTGAAGTGAATTTCAGTGATATTGATGTCCGTTTGGGATTTTGAGTCTGGGAATAGCTCTGTATGGTGATTATGGTATTGGGAGCAGGATCAAAAGTAAATTCGGAGGTCCCTAAGTCATTTTGGAGTCATTTGGCTAAAGTTAGAAATTTGAAGGTTTTAAAAAGTCTGACCGGAAGTGGAAATTATGATATCGGGGTCGAATTCTGATTCCGAAAGTTGGACCAGGTCTGTCATGTTGAATGTGACTTGTGTGAAAAATTTGAGGTCAATCGGACGTGATTTGATAAGTTTCAGCATCAAATGAAGAAGTTCGAAGTTCTAAAGTTCTTCGAGTTTGAATTGGGGTGCGATTCGTGATTTCAGCGCCGTTTGATGTGATTTGAGTCCTCGAGCGGGTCCGCATTATGTTTTGGAAGTGGTTGGTGTGATTGGACGGGGTCCCGGGGGCCCAGGGTGGATTTCGGGTGGTTAACAGATCGAGTTTGGACTTGGGAGGAGAGATGAAGAAGCTGTTATATGGTGCAATCGCACCTGCGCAAAAGAGGCCGCAGGTGCAGGATCGCGGGTGCGAACCCAGTGGTCGCAGGTGCGGTGGGTGAAGAAAAGCTTGGGAGCGCAGGTGCGAGGGTGTGTCCGCACCTGCGAAGGCGCAGATGCGGAAAAAGAGGCGCAAGTGTGAATCCGTGCCGGGCAAGGAGGCGCAGATGCGGAAAAGGAGGCGCAGGTGCAAATCCGTACCGGGCAAGAGGAGTGCGGAGGTCGGGTCTAGCAGTGTGTTATTTTAAAAGCGGGGGTTTGAGGGTGATTTTATCGACTTTCCGAGAGGAGTTGGGAATTTATATAAATTGAATTGTTATAAGTATTAAAGTATATTTTCATTGGTTTGCCCGTTATTTGGATAGTTTTGGGGCGTTGTGCATCAATTTGAGTCATCGGAAGGGCTTGGAAGCTAGTTATGAATCTTCGGAGCGAGGTAAGTTTCCTTTCTAAGCTTGTAAGAGAGAATTTTCTCCGTAGGNGATCGGGTTTTGGATGACCCGAGAGCATTTCGGCATATATTGTGGAAGTTAGTATTTTAGAAGAATTTCATAAGTCTGGGTTGAAGTGCATTTCAGTGATATTGATGTCCATTTGGGATTTTGAGTCTGGGAATAGCTTCGTATGGTGATTCTGGTGTTGGGAGCGCGATCGGAGGTAAATTCGGAGGTCCATAGGTCATTTTGGAGTCATTTGGCTAAAGTTAGAAATTTGAAGGTTTTTGAGGAATTGCGGAAGTGAAAATTATGATATCGGGGTTGGATTCCGATTCTGAAAGTTGGAACAGGTCCATAATGTTGAATATGACTTGTGTGCAAAATTTGAGGTCAATCGGACGTGATCTGATGGGTTTCGGCATCGAAGGAAGAAGTTTGAAGTTCTTAAGTTCATCAAGTTCGGGTTGGGGCACGATTAGTGGTTTTTGTGTTGTTTGATGTGATTTCAAGGCTCGACTTAGTTCGTAATGTGTTTTGGGACTGGGTTATGTGATTGGACGGGGTCCCGAGGGGCCTCTGGTGGATTCCGAGTGGTTAACGAGTAGAAAATGGAGTTCGAGGAAGGGCTGTTGCACCTGAGCATCTGGTGCGGTCGCACTTGCGTGAAGAGGGCCGCAGGTACGAGCTCCGCAGGAGCGACAAGGGCTCGAAGATGTGGAATTTTTTTGGGTAGGCGTGGACCGCAGATGCAGTCATTTTTCCGCAGATACGGGACCGCACCTGCGGAAGAAGAGTCGCAGGTGCGAGATCGAGAGAGGCAGCCTGGGGGAACATATGCGGAAGTTAACCCGCAGAAGCGGAATTCGCCGAGCTTTAGGGAAACCGCACCTGCGATGGAAATTCCGCAGGTGAGGCTGGTGCACCGCAGGTGCGAAGAATCGCTCGGCAGTGTGTATTTTAAGACGGGATTTGGCCATTTTTTACTCATTTCTCACTTTGGTTGGGCGATTTTGGAGCCTTGAAGAAAGGGGATTTCATCATCTTCAATGAGGTAAGTAATTCTTGCAATTATTAGGTTAAATAAATGATTTCATAAGGATTTAAACATGAAAATTGGTGAAAATTGTGGATTTTGGGTAGAAGACCTAGAAATTTATATTTTTGGATTTTGGCCACGAATTTGGGCATAGAATTGGGAATAAGTTATATAATTGAGTTCATGAGGTTATGGGTAAACTTTATCTTTGAAAAAAATTTCGGAATCCGGGCACGTGGGCCTGAGGGCGATTTTATCGACTTTCCGAGCGGAGTTGGGATTTATATAATTTGAATTGTTATAAGTATTAGAGAATATTTTCATTGGTTTGCCCGTTATTTGGATAATTTGTGGGCGTTGTGCATCAATTTGAGTCATCGGAAGGGCTTGGAAGCCAGTTATGAATCTTCGGAGCGAGGTAAGTCTCCTTTCTAACCTTGTAAGAGGAAATTGTCCCTATAGATGAAATAATTAAATATGTGCTACTGTGTGTGGGGGCTACGTACGTACGAGGTGACGAGAGTTCGTGCGTAGCTACTATTATGCTTATGTCCGGGTAGTCTAGGACCCAAAAATATGTTTTATTTGCCGTACTTGTAACTTTACTAATGAATTTAAAGGTGTTTAAACCTTAACGATCTTGGAAAATGAATTTCTAGAAAAGATTTAAATACTATCTTCGTGACCATTAAAAGAGAAATTGTCATTTGCTTGGGTACTTGTTTTCCCGATGTAGTCGGGTGGACTGTTTAAATGTGTATGATTATGTGTGACTGCTTCACAATTTATATTCTGCGAGCGGGGTGATTTCTTTCACTACTCTCATAGGAGAGGGTCGTACGCCACATCAGGTTAATAGATGCAGCTATGGTTCGCGCCGTTCGGCCATTCGGCAGTGCACACTTTACATTTATGTTGGTTCGGGCCGTTCGACCCTCAGCATTTCCTGCGCTTGATATTTGCTGGATACCATCTGTGATTTGCGCTGTTTAATTGCCTTAAGATATGAGTTGTTAGCCGAGATGACGAAAACTGGGATTTATTACTTATGGAAGAAGTTGTCCTTTCCTTCTGTTATATGTTATTTGATAATAACATTCATGTTTGACGTCACACTTGATTATATTAATTTGACCTCTAGTAAGTGTCAAAGTTGACCTCTCATCACTACCTCTTCGAGGTTAGGCGAGATACTTACTGGGTACACATTGTTTTCTTACTCATGCTACACTTGCTGTGCATTTTGTTGCACATGTACATGTATATTTAGTGGCCCCGCTTGGCGCCGTGGCATGGTTGATATGGGGACTTAGTTGAGTTGCACCTCTCGAGACAACCCGTAGCCAACAGAGTCTCCTTCAGAGTATTGAGTTGTACTTTCTTTATTGTCCCATTTGTATTATGTACGGTTATTGTATTTCATTTGATTTTTCTTAGAAATTACTCATGCACTTGTGACACCGGGTTTTGGGATGGTTTTAAATTATTCGGTAGATAAACCTTGTGTATACACTATTATTCATTCAATGAAGTTCATTATTTATTGTCTAAGGTTTAAAAGAAATGGTTTCGAAAATATTAAAAAGAGAATTTAATTAACTATTTAGTGTTGGCTTGCCTGACCGTAGTGTCTGGCGCCATCACGACCTTTGATGGATTTTTGGGTCGTGACAATATGGTATCAGAGCACTAGGTTCCCTTAGGTCTCACGAGTCATGAGCGAGTCTAGTAGAGTCTTGCGGATCGGTACAGACGTTTGTACTTATCTTCGAGGGGCTACAGGGCTGTAGGAGTACTTCCCTTCTTGATTCCTCATCGTGCTGTTTGATTCTTTGAGGCTTATGCCTTTATTTCCTTCCCATTCAATCTTATGCAATGCGAAGCACTGGTTATATATTGGGAGGTGAATAATTGTAATGGTACTACAGATGTGGTGCGGGATATTTCTCCCTGCATGGTTGTTGGGCTATTAGCGTCGCCTTGCAGAAGGATATTCTATCGTCTCGGTCCAGCATCGGTACTTCTGAGAGCCCTGAGGCTATGCACAGGTTGCTATGATGCTTATGAACGGTTCTCGCGCAGTATTGATGTGATGGTAGGATGCTTGCCTACGTATCGGGGCAGTGAATGACTTGAGGGGGAGGTTTACTCAGTGCATGATTCAGAGATTTGGTACTTTATTTCCGGTAGAGGAAAGGCAATCAGAATATGAATGTTCAGGTTTGGATTGATAGGGTAACGAGACTTGGTGTTTCCAAGTGTGGTGGAATTTTCGTATATAATGAGGTATCGTCGTCCTTGATTGAATGTGTTAAGTTTGCTGGTGTTATGATCTTCTTCAATTCGCCTTTGGCGCAGCGACTGTCATAGATCGCTATGTGTGGTGGTTCAGGTTTGGACTGATGTCTTCAATAATGGTGGCTCGAGAAAGATGATCTTCGGAAAGGTTTAAAGTGGTAGCGACCTATTGGTTCAAGTAATTCAGAGATAGATATTGATCTAGGGCAACATCTGGGCAGCAAAGGATGATGAAGGACATGAGGGAAGTTTCAGGTGGTGGTTAAATTTCTGGAAGGCCAAGCGTGAGAAGAAGGAATCAGACGACTGCTTAAAGGACTGAGGTTAACCAAAGTGGGGGAGTGGCAGAGTAGCATATGGGTTCAGTGGAAGGGTAACTACGCATCTTGAGGAAAGGCTTAGAGTGATTTGTGGATTTTAGTGGACGATGATTGGGTCCACGGGCTTAATTTGAAATATTGGCTATTGTATGGCGGGAAATTGGATGCAACAGGGAGAATTTTCTCGTTATGAAGGAGGATACAACGTAATTTGGAATTGGAAGCTATGGTCGCACATTCAAGTTGAGGTCCATGAGAGGTGATCGAATTATGCACAGTGGGTGCATGAGAAGGGGCTCAGGATGGGTTATTGATGTCGTAGTGATTGTGTAGTGCAGCGTCGTCGGGAGATGTCGGCAGGTGGATTATCTCCGGTGGGCAGGTCAACGGTTGCGTGGTTGGCGAAGCCATGCGCGAAGAATTCTACTGGCTATCCAGCAAGAGGTCGAATAGGTGAATATTGATAGAGATGCAGAGTGTTCGTGAAATGCTAACGGTATTTGGCAAATTGGTGGCGCAAGATCAGTTCAACAATGAAGAAAGAATTCTTGGTGGGTTCTAGAGTTGTGTAATAGTAGCTTCAAGCTAAGTGGTAGATTCCCACCTCCTACGATTGGGTTGCATGGTCATCTATTTGCAAGATTTCTGGGTATTAGCATATTGATNGAGTGTGACATGTAGTCACTTAATTGATTGAAGGTTTGAACCAAGTATGAAGGATGTGGTAAGATGGATTGTTTGAGAGTTTATGCCTGGAAAGGTTATTACAGCTAAGGAAAGAGAACGTAATTAGTAATTTGAGCAAAGGAGTTGGTGAAGGTGTGATATGGTTGGCTCTATCGGCTCGTGTTCGGGCTTTGGGAAGATTCAGGACTTATGCTTCGTTAGAGGTGATTTTCAAGGGGAGCGGTTCAGTCGAGTGCTTCATTGAGATGGGTGTTCATGTGTCAGCAAAGTCTTGGAGCATATTCGGAACCAAGCCAGAGTAGGTGACTCTCAACAACGGACCTAGTGAACTCAAAGGGGTTAAAATGCGATGTATAAGGATTTCAAGCCCGCGTTATGGTTGGAAATTGAGTTTTTGGAAGTGGATTATGATAAGAGGCTCGGGGTGTTCTATGTTGTTCTCGGCTTGCAGTGTAGCATTTGGGAGGAATGAGAGGGAGTGACTTCGGATTCGTAGTGGAATTTTCGAAATAGGTGTGCAGTGAGGATGTTAGCTTGCACGCAATAAGGGTATGAGATGGTTTGTGGGATTTGAGACGACATGGTCTCGTGATGCAAGGCCACTCAGGGTGAGTTTGAATTGAGTTGTTATGTGTTGACTGGAGTTGTCATTATTTCTAAGTCAAGTCAAGGATAAATTAGAAGACGATATATTGGTTAGCCATGGTTGAAATGGAATATTTATGGAAGTGATCAGTTCCGTCAGCGTGTTTAAGCTATGCATGTGATTGGTGACGGTGCGTGCGAGTTCTTGTTGGCCGCTGTAATTGATTTTATTTGGAAGTATTCAAGCATTTTGGCCTGTTATGAGTAGGAAGATTCTGGAAAGGTTATGGTGGTTTACACCACTACTTGAGGACTTGCATATTCTACAGTTATGAGGATTCGTTCGCGTGTTGTTTTGGATCTCTTGGAATGAGTTAAGTAAAAGGTTTCTATATGATAAAGTGTTTACCCTATTAGTGGTTCAGGAGTTATGACGAGATTCATGTGCGATTGCATATTGGCACGTTAGGTGCGGTGAACGGAATGAAATTTGGAAGTAAGGATCAAGGTTGCAGCTCGATGTGGGCAAGAATGTCACGAGCTCGGATGAGTAGGAAAGGGATTTGAATGTTTAAAGTAAGCTGGTAATGTCTTCAGCGTCGCCTGAGAGCGGTGTTTTGTGAAAGAGGCTTTGTATAATGGTTATGAAATCTTGAATTGCTTTACAACATTAGTGTGGTCGGTAGTGTGGATGTTCACACTTGTTACCTTGTGTGGAAGGTCGTGGGAGCGTGACCACATGAAGATTGTATGAGTGTGACATGTAGTCACTTAATTGATTGAAGGTTTGAACCAAGTATGAAGGATGTGGTAAGATGGATTGTTTGAGAGTTTATGCCTGGAGGGCGCTCAGTTCATTTGGTTGTGGATTGTGGGAGTTTTCTCCGGCTATGACGGTTGTTCTTGCGCGTTATGAGAAGAAGTGGGTTATTATGGACCCAGGTAAGGCTATTAGCCTAGTTCTATGCGATCAGAATCGGCTTGAGATCTCTGGAGGGATTTAAATATGATTATGGGCTCCATATGAGTCAGATGTGTTCATTTCAGTATAGCACTTCTCATGGAGGGGTATTGAAACATTAGATGTTGTTACATATTCGTCCATTTCATGTAATATTATGTTGTGCTGTGTGAGATGTGAAACGACTTGATAATTTCCTATGTGTTGAGATTCCGTATAGTGATGATGTTATGTGAGCAGGATAGCTCTTGAGATTCAGATTATATATCGCACCTCAGTTGTGCTTGAGTTTTGTAGCATATGGCTCTATCAGTCTCCCCAGGATGGTATTATGCACTTAGCGTGCTTGTGACCGATATTCAATATTTTGTGGTAATGAGTAATTTAGCTCGATGTGTATCTCTTTATGTGAATTTTATGTGTGGATCGGGTGGCACGCCACCACAGGTATGTTATTTGGATCGGGTTGCACGCCGCAACAGTGTGATGTTGAGTACGGTTCTCTATATTCTATTTTGTGTGTTTTACTTCCTATTTTATGAGGAAAGTTCATAATAGTTGCGTGAGTTGAGTAGTCCCTTCCTGAGTCATTTCTTTATATATGGTGTTCGAGTTGTGGCCTATTGGCGCATTATGGCATCATGTGAGACTGTTAGTCACGTCTGGGGTGACTTGTTGCCTGAGCGGTTCATTCTGGGTGAGACGAGATTTATTGGATCAGGGATCAGTGCGATAAGATTATGTGAAGTATATTAAAGAAAAAATATCATTATTTGGTTCATAATGAGGTGATGATTCTAGTCAAGAGGAGAGATTCAATGATTTTTTAACTCTGTAGTTGGTTATGAATTTCTTCACATCTCCTCCGTTTTGGTGGTACCGTAAGCGTTATAGCAGGACCTATATATATGTCATGAGGTGCACTGGGAGCATCAGATTCGTGGAATTTTGGCCATTAAGATCAGGGAGTGTCATTATGGTTAGAGGATGAATTATGCGGTGTATGGTGCTAATTCAACAAAGGCATGCAATCATGTTCTGGTACCTCGTATAGTGATTGATGCGGTGTTCATATATTGGAAACAGGCCTGACACAGAATTTCGAGTGTTAGAACTGAGTTCTGAGCTTATTGTATGGATAAAAGAGGATATCTTCGGATTTGATCGAGCTAATGTACTCAGCTGAGTGGTGGTAGCAGGTAGGTGCACGAAGTGTTAAACAGTGATTTCTGACAACTCCAGAGCAGTTCTTAGAACGTTCGAGGACGAACGTATGTTTAAGTGGGAGAGAATGTAACGACCTGACCGGTCGTTTTGAGATCTAATGTGTCATTTGGCGGTTTGAGGCCATGGGCAGCTTCATTTCAGGTATTATGATTGGTAGGGGTGGTCAGAAATGAATTTCAGGAAGTCCAGAGTCGAATTTGAAAGAAAATTCTCATTTCGGAAGCCTCAAGTTGGAAGAATTGACTAAGATTGGATTTTTGAGTAAACGACCTCAGAATCAGGATTTGAAGGTTCCAGCAGGTTCATATGATGATTTCGGACTTGGGCGTATGTTCAGATCGGGTTTTGGATGACCCAGGAGCTTTTCGGCGCATATAGTGGAAGTTAGCATTTTAGAAGAATTTCATAAGTCTGGGTTGAAGTGCATTTCAGTGATATTGATATCCGTTTGGGATTTCAAGTCTAGGAATAGCTATGTATGGTGATTTTGGTATTGGGAGCACGATCGGAAGTAAATTCGGAGGTCCCTTGGTCATTTTGGAGTCATTTGGCTAAAGTTAGAAATTTGAAAGTTTTAAGAAGTCCGACCGGAAGTGGAAATTATGATATCGGGGTTGGATTCCGATTCTAAAAGTTGGAGCAGGTCCGTAATCTTGAATGCGACTTGTGTGCAAAATTTGAGGTTAATCGGACGTGATTTGATAGGTTTCGGCATCGAATGAAGAAGTTCGAAGTTCTAAAGTTCTTCGAGTTGGAATTGGGGTGTGATTCGTGATTTTGATGTCGTTTGATGTATTTGAGGCCTCGAGTGGGTCCGCATTATGTTTTGGAAGTGGTTGGTGTGATTGGACGGGGTCCCGGGGGCCCCAGGAGCCCCGGGTGGATTTTGGGTGGTTAACAGATCGAGTTTGGACTTGGGAGGAGAGATGAGGAAGTTGTTATTTGGTGCAATCGCACCTGCGCAAAAGGGGCCGCAGGAGCAGGTTCGCGGGTGCGAACCTAGTGGTCGCAGGTGCGGTGGGTGAAGAAAAGCTTGGGAGAGCAGGTGCGAGGGTGTGTCCGCACCTGCGAAGGCGCAGTTGCAGAAAAGGAGGCGCAGGTGCGGATCCGTTCCGGGAAAGAGGAGTGCGCAGGTGCGAGGTTTGGGCCGCAGCTGCGAGGCCGCAGGTGCGACGGTTCGACCACACGTGCGGAGGTCGGGTCTGGGAAGTGTGTTATTTTAAAAGAGGGGGTTTGAGCATTTTTGCTCATTTCTTCATTCTTGGGAAATTTTTGAAGCTTCTTGAGAGGGATATTCACCTAGCAACTTGGAGGTAAGTCAATCCCACATATTGCAAGTTAATTACTTGGATTATATCTATATTTTAACATGGAAAATCATGGAAAATTAGTGAAAACTTAGGGTTTTGAAGAAAAACCTAGAAAATTTATATTTTAGGATTTTGGCCACGAATTTGGACATGAAATTGAGGGTAAATTATATATTTGAGTTGGTGAAGCTATGGGTAAAATTTATCTTCGGAAAATTTTGAAAATCCCGGCGCGTGGGCCCAAGGGTGATTTTATCGACTTTCCGAGTGGAGTTGGGAAATTATATAAAATTGAATTGTTATAAGTATTAGAGTATATTTTCATTGGTTTGCCCGTTATTGGGATAGTTTTGGGGCGTTGTGCATCAATTCTAGTCATCGGAAGGGCTTGGAAGACGGTTATGAATCTTCGGAGCGAGGTAAGTATCCTTTCTAACCTTGTAAGAGGGAATTGTCCCCATAGGTGAAATAATTAAATATGTGCTACTGTGTGTGGGTGATACGTACGTACGAGGTGACGAGAGTCCATGCGTAACTACTAGTATGCTTATGTCCGGCCATTCTAGGACCCAAAAATATATTTTATTTGCCATACTTGTAACTTTACTGATGAATTTAAATATTTTAAACCTTAACGATCTTGGCAAACGAATTTCTAGAAAAGATTTAAACACTATCTTCGTGACCATTAAAAGAGAAATTGTCTTTTTCTTGTGTACTTCTTTTCCCGATGTAGTCGGGGTGGACTGTTTGAATGTGTATGATTATGTGTGACCGCTTCACAATTTATATTCCGCGAGCGGGGTGATTTCTTCCACTACTCTCATGGTAGCGGGTCGTAAGCCACGCCAAGTTAATAGATGCATCTATGGTTCGCGATGTTCGACCCTTCGATAGTGCACAATTTACATTTATGTTGGTTCGGGCCGTTCGACCCTCGGCATTTCCTGCGCATGATATTTGCTGGATACCATATGTGATTTGAACTGTTAATTGCCTTAAGATATGAGTTGTTAGCCGAGATGGGGGAAACTGGGATTTATAACTTATGGAAGAAGTTGTCATTTCCTACTGTTATATGTTATTTGATAATAACATCCATGTTTTACATCACACTTGATTATATTAATTTGACCTCTAGTAGGTGTCAAAGTCGACCTCCCCTCACTACCTCTTCAAGGTTAGGCGAGATACTTATTAGGTACACGTTGTTTTCGTACTCATGCTACACTTGTTGTGCATTTTGTTCCACAGATACATGTGTATTTAGTGGACCCTCTTGGCACCGTGGCATGGTTGATATGGGGACTTAGGTGAGCTGCACCTCTCGAGACGACCCGCAGCCAGTAGAGTCTCCTTCAGAGTATTGAGTTGTACTTTCTTTACTGTCCCTTTTGTATTCTGGACGGTTATTGTATTTCATTTGATTTTTCTTAGAAATTGCTCATGCACTTGTGACACCGGGTTCTGGGATGGTTTTAAGTGATTCGGTAGATAAACCTTGTGTATACACTATTATTCATTCAATGAAGTTCATTACTTATTGTCTAAGGTTTAAAAGAAATGATTTCAAAAATATTAAAAAGATACTTTAATTAACTATTTAGTGTTGTCTTGCCTGACCGTGGTGTCCGGCGCCATCACGACCTTTGATGGATTTTTGGTCGTGATAAGTATACTTCACCATTTTCGAATGAGATTTTTGAGCTTTCCGGAAAACCTCATTGAAATGGTCATATCCAACAGATTTTGGACGGAAATAGAATTAGACACCATGAGCCTTCATATATGTAGCTCTATTTCGAGCTATGGTCAATTTTTCCTCAGATTGTCACCGTCAAATTTAGCTGGACTTGAGTTTTTTTGTAACGACCTGATCGGTCATTTTGAGATCTAGTACATCGTTTGGAAGTTTGAGGTCTTGAGTAGCTTCACTTCATGCTTTATGACTTGTACGTGTATTTAGAATTGAATTTCGGAAGGTTTGGAAGGAAAATTCTTAATTCAGTAGCTTTAAGTTAGAAGAGTTAACCAAGGTTTAAATTTTGAGTAAACGACCTTGGAATTGGAAATTGAAGGTTCCCATAGGTTCGTATGATGGTTTCGGACTTGGACATATGTTCGGGTTGAGTATCGGATGGTCCGGGAGCGTTTCAGTGTTTATTGTAGAAAGTTGGTATTTTGAAGGTTTTAGAATTTTTATAGCTTGAGTTGAAGTGGACTTTGGTGTTATCGATTTTTGTTTGGGATTATGAGCCTTGGAATAGGTTCGTATTGTGATTTATGGCTTGTGCATAAAATTTGGCGTCATTCCAGAGTGTTTAGATATGATTCAGACGTGTTCGTCGAAGTTTGAATGTTTGAAAGTTGAAAGAAGGATTTTGATCGTTGATTCATGACTTTGTGCTGGTGCCTGGTGTTGTTCTTTGTGAACGCGAAGTTATGAACGCGTTCGCGAAGCAGGAATTTTGGCTGCTGGAAAATATGCATCGCGAACGCGACAGAAGGGTCGCGAATGCAGAGCTGAGAATGAGGTGCCTCGCGAACGCGAAAAAGGATGGGAAGCTGAGTTTGGAGGCATTACGCCTATGCTAACTCGGTTCAATGACCGCAAACGCGAAGCAATAGGGACATGGAGGAATCAAGAATGCAACTGTGCGGTCACGAACGTAAACAAGGAATTTTGGGTAGTTGATTTTTGGCCTTCGCAATCGCGAAGGAGCTTCCGCATTCGAGAAGAGGAAGGACATGGGAAACCTCAATTTTTACGTAGGGTTGGCTCATTTTCTCTCATTTTCACTTGGTTGGGCGATTTTTGGAGCTCTTGAAGAGGATATATCATTATCTATCATGAGGTAAGTTACTCCCACTTGTTGTAAGTTAACAACATGTTCTATACATAGATTTAAATATTAAAATTTGTAGAAATACTGGGATTTTGAAGAAAATCTAGAATTTAATATTTTAGAATTTTGACCACAAAATTGGATGTAGAATTGGGAATAAATTATATATTTGAGTTCGTAGTGTTATGGGTAATATTATCTTCGAAAATTTTCGGAATTCAAGCATGTGGGCCTGAGGTTGACTTTGTGAAATTTTCGAGCGAGTCAAGAATTGTTATAAATTGATTAACTATGAGTGTTGGAATATATTTTTATTGGTTTGCACAATTTTTTTTACTAGTTTCGGATCGATGGACATTGGTTTGAGGTGTTAGAGAGGCATTGGAGCCGATTATGGAACTTCGGAGCCTGTCTAACTTTGTGAGGGGCAAATTACCATGAAGGATTAAAATTGTTATGTACTACTAGTTGTGGGTGCTACGTACGTAAGAGGTGACGAGAGTCCGTACGTAGCTAAATGCATAATATTTTGTGGTAGACTTAGGACTTTATCGTGTAATATTTGAATTATTTGAAATCTCTTTTCCAGCTTAATTAAGTGAGTCTATAATTGAAATTGATTAGGGAATATATTAGGCCGATCTTTATCACCTTGAGTGATTTGGTGAGATATTTGATAAACGGTAAAAGTCATGTTTACTTTATGCTCATGTACTTGTGTTTTAAGCACGTGACTTGTAATTCGATAAGTTTCTTCCTTTCATGTGGATCGAACTGAACGCCTCAGCAGTATATTGAGATGCAACTCTGATTCGTGTTGGTCGACCCTCGACAGTATACACACCACTCTGGATCGGGTTGTACGACCTCGATATAATCGTGCGTGATAACGCTAGTAGTACCAATATTCATGGGATTCCACTTTTTGTTGAGACATGACATTTATATGGTATTCCTTATCCGTTTGAGATTACACTTGAAATTTCTGATATGTTAAGATAGCTTATGACTTTTGAGAAACCTATGTCGTCAAAAGAAATTTTGAAGGATTATGATAGTTACCGTATTTAACTCATTCTTATTGTTGTACTTCATATCTGTTTATGATTTATTATATTGATTTATTAGACCACTAGTGAGTGTCGATGTCGATCCCTCCTCACTACTTCTCCGGGGTTAGGCTAGATACTTACTAGATACGCATTGATTTATGTACTCATGCTACACTTGTGAACTGTATGTGCAGGATCTGATAGGTTCATTTGGTGGTCACCTTAGCGCGTAGGCGCAATAGTTGAGGGGACCTTATGGTGAGCTGCTTTCCATGCTACGCACCACAACCCACCGAGTCTCTATCTTATTTATTTGCTCTATCCTGTCTATTTTATATTCCAGACATATGTTGTATTATTATGGAGCTCTTTAGTAGATGTTCATGCACGTGTGACAACGGGTTTTGGGATATTCTGGTTGATGTTACGGAATTGCATAACATTGTCACCTTTTGTTTTTATATTTTACTAATTGTGTATGTACCCATGATTTTAAATGCGTAAGTATCTTTATTTAATAAATCTTGTGATTTCAAAAGTAATAATATGAAAAATTAATTTGATAGTTGATCACTGTTGACTTGACTAATAGCGATGTTTGGCGCCATCACGATCTATAGTGGGAGTTGGGCTGCGACAGCTTGGTATTAGAGCACTAGGTTCACTTAGGTCTCATGAGTCATGATAAAGTCTAGTAGAGTCTTGCGGACCGGTACAGAGACGTCTACACTTATCTTCGAAAGGTTACAGGATGTTAGGAGCACTTCCCTTCTTGATTCCTCGCCGTGCAATTTGATTTTAATGCAGCTTATGCCTTCTTTTCCTTCCTACTCGTTCATATATGATGCTGAGCGTTTGTTATTAATTGGGCATCAAAGAGTTGTAGTGGTACTACATATATGGTGCCAAATGTTTCTCTATGCGTATTAGGGCAGGCTTTTATCATTGCCTTGTGGAAGGGTGTTCTGTCATTTCAGCATAGTATTAGCGTTGCCTACAGTTTGAGGCTATACAAAGATTATTATGATGTTCATTTGTTGTTCGTGTAGTGTTGGTGTAATGGTAGGGTGCTTATTTATGTATCGAGGCAATAAATGACTCGAAAGAAGGATTTCTCGATGCGTAGTTTAGAGGTTCAATACTTAATTCTAGAGGACGAAAAATAATTGGACTATGGATGTTCAGGCCTTGGTTGACGGAGTTGTGAGATCGGATATTTTCGAACTTGGTGGAAATTCTCATTTGTTATGTGGTGTCGTCGTCCTTGTTTGAATGTATTAAGGCGCGTTGGTGTTATGGTCTTCTTTGATTTTCCTTCGAGTAGGGTGTTGTGAAATGGTGCCTAAGAAGCGGTTGTCAGAGATGGCGGTGTGTAGTGGTTTCAAAGTTGAACCGGTGTTTCTCATGTTGATTCTCGAGAAAGATGATCTGCTGAGAGGCTTAGAGTTGGTAGCAATGTATTAGTTCAGGTGCTATAGAGATTGATTTTGACTTGAGGCAGTACTTGGGCAGCGAAGAATGTGGAAAGACATGGTAGAAGGTGTCTCGCAGTGGTTGAATTGCTAGTAGGTCAATTAGGAATACCAGAGGTTGATTAGTTGCTTAAGGAGATAGTTTAACCAGAGTGGGAGTGGTAGTGTAGCATATGGATTATGTGGTAAGATATCCACATGCTTGGAGAAAGTTTAGAGCGATTTGATGATCATCATGGACAATGACTAAGTCTATGAATTTCATTTTAGATGGTGGCTACTGTACTGAAGAAGTTTGAATGTGACGGAAGGGAGTTTACTTGGAATGAAGAGAGGTGTGGAAACTTGATTATTGTTTTGGGATGCAACATGACTTTGATTTTTGGAACATATAGTTGGACCTACAGATGATGCTAATAGGTAATAAACGGATTCTTACAGCTAGTGGACGAGCATAGGCTCAGGAGGGTTTACTGGATTTGTGGTACTTATAACCAAGGCAATGTCGTTGGTAGTCCACATGTGGTCTATCTCCAATGAGCAGGTTGATGGTTGTGTGATTTTGATAAAAATCCTATGAAGAATTCTATTTTCTATCTAACATGAAGTATATACTACGATGCAAGCTGGGACCGCTTGAAGAAGATGGTGCAGCGGTTAGGAGGTCAAATGCATGTTTGGGGATGATGATTCAAGTTATATTATGAAAGGTTTAATAAGAGATTTTGAGGAATTTGGCGGAGTGACAATGCGAGATCATGATAATTGAGAAGAAGGAGCCATTTTAGGGTCTGGATTTATGTGATTGTAGCATAAAGCTAAGTGGGGGAGTCTACCATCTATGATTTGGGTCACGCGGTTATATGCCTTGGAAGTATCGGGTTATCGGTACATTGGTGGATTAGTTATGACTAAGGAAAGAAAATATCAAGGGTAATTCGGGAAAAGAGGTTGATGAATTTGTGCTACATTTTGCCTTATCAATTTATGTGCAAATTTGGGGTTGACTCGGAGTTTATGCTTCTTGTGGATGTGATGTACAAGGAAAAAAATTTATCTGATTGCTTCTTTGGGAGTGTTCATGTGCTAACAGAGCGCTAGAGTCTGATTATATTCTAGACCAGGTCAGAGTGAGTGAATCTTAGAAATGGTTCTAGTGGGTTCAAGAATTTAAGTGCGGTGTCTAAGGATTTTGAGTTCGTTATGTGGCTGAGGACTAGGATTTGCAGTAGAGTGTGAAGGATACTTAAGGTATTTCTATGCTATCATCGGGTCTACAGTGCAGTGTTGGAGAAATGGGAGAAACATCTTCAGATTCGCAGGAGATCTTTCAGAAAGAGGGTATCATTTGGAGATACTATTAAGTGCATGTGGAGGGTATAAATGGCTTATGGGTATTGAGACAATGTGGTCTCGTGACTTGGGTCACTTGGGATGAGTATTGTTTGAGGTCCGTTGTGTGTTAAATAGAAATATTATTTAACAGGCAAGTCGAGACTATATTGGAAGAAGTTGAGTCAGTTAGTAATGGTTTGAATCAACATGGTTGTGGAAAAGACCAGTTCCTACAGTGTGTTAAGGCTATACAGGTGATTCGTAGTTGTACGTGTGGGATTGACAATCACCGTGAATTGATTGATTTTGAGGTATTTGATTTTGATTTCTTGGTTATGTATAAATGGATCCCAGAAGAATTATGGCAGTTTAGACCATGACTTGAGCTCTGTGTCTTTCGCGGTTATGAAAAGTTGGTTGTATGCTGCGATTTGTTATCTGAAATGAGTTATGTGAAGTCTTTCTAGCCGATGAAATGTTTATTCCGCTAGTGGTTCAGGAGTTATGATGAAATTCTTATATTCTCACGTAGCAGCATGTTAGGAGCAATGAGCAGTATGGAAATTGGAAGTTGAGGATCAAGGTTGCAGTTTGGTTTTGATAAGAATGTCACGAGCTCAGAGGAGCAAAGGAGGATTTCAGATTTTCAGAGCATGTTGACACTATTTTCGGGAAGTCTGAGGATGGTTTGTTCTGTGGAAAAGGCGTTGTGTATTGAATTACGGGTGCATGATTTGCATTATAGAAATAGGATGATGATTTCCATGGATGTGTAGATTTTACTAACTGGTGTAGAAGGTTATGGTAGTATATCCCACGGGAATATCGTATAAATGTGATGTATTATTATTTAAGTGTTAGAGATTGGAATCAAATATGATGATTCTGGTGATGACGCTAATGGGAGAGTTAATTCCTGAGAGGCACTCTATTTTTTTGGTTGTGGACTATGGGAGTTTGTTCTGGATTAGACGGCTGCTCGTATGTGTCATGAATAAGGTCATTGTGGATCTTTGGAGGGTTATTAGCTCATTTTGGGATGATCTGAATTGGCTTGAGGTCCATTGGTAGGCCTAATGTGAATGTGTATTTTATATCAGATCAGATATGCTGAGTGAGTATAACATTGCTTATGGAGAATTCTCCCGGCTTAGTGAATGATGTTTCAAGCGTTGTCTAATTCAGTTTCTACTCTATTATGCCATGTGGATTGTAAGACGGGTTGATTATTCGCACATGTGTTGTGATCTCGTGTAGCTTGTGGTGTCATATGAGCAAGATGGCTCTCTAGATGCAAGTCATTTATTGCATCTTAGTCGTGCTTGGTTTGTTGTAGTGCATGGTGATATCCGTCTCCCTAGGGTTGTAATTATGCACTTGGCATGCTTGTGGCCAATATTTGGACATTTTGTGGGTATGAGAATTATGTTTTCATAGGTATTTCGTTATTGATTGTTTATGTGTGGATCGGGTGGCACATCGCCACGAGCATCATGTTTGGATCGGGTTGCACGCTGCAACGGTATCATTGTTGGATCGGGTTGCATGCCGTAATAGTATCATATTTGGATCGGGTTACACACTGCAACGGTGTCATGTGTGGATCGGGTTGCACGCCACAACAGTGAGATGTTGAGTACGGTTCCTTATACTTATTTTAGGTGCTTGTTTCTCTTCTCCGAGATAGGTTCATGGAACCCTGGCAGTTTTATTCGTTACACGGGCTAGATAGATCTTTGTCAGATTTCATTCTTCCGTATGGGTCATATTTGAGTTGTAGCTTGTTGGCACATCGATGTCGTCGTGTGAGATTTTGGGTGGTTTCATGTGGCTTCTCGATCGAGCAGCCTGTACTGGGAGAGACGAGGTTGTCGGGTCTGAAATCAGTTCAATCGGATTTATATAATGTATATTATAAGGAAAATGTTACCATTCAGTTCAGAATGAGGCAATGCTTCTTTTTTAGCGAAGGAATTTCATGAATTATTGATTTCGCGGGTAGATATGAATTTCTACACATCTCGTTCATCATTGCAGTATTGCGAGGGTCGGAACCGGACTTATATATGTTATGATATATACAACGGGCATTAGATTCGTGAGTTGCATCTATGGTGGTTAGAGGATGTTATATGGGGCATACGAATTATACGGTGCAATGCGTGATTACAACATGGGTGGATGATTATGTTTTGTGTTCAGTGTGTTAAGATTGATATGGTGTACATATGTTAGAATGAGGTCTCGTAGAGAATTCCGAATGTTGAAATTTGGTTCTAAGGCTTGTGGGCTAAGGTAGCAGGAATGATCTTCAGTCTGGCTTGAGCTAATGAGCTCACATAGGTTGTAGTGGAATGGGCAGGTGCACGAGATGTTAAACAACGATTTTGGGCAACTACGGAATGGTTCTTGGCACGTTCGAGGACGAACGTATATTAAGTGTTGGAGAATGTAACAACCCGACCGGACTTTTTTAGCTCTAGTGTGTCGTTTGGCAGTGTGAGGCCTTTAGTAGCTTCACTTCATGTTTTATGACTTGTACTGCATAGTCATGATTAAATTTCGAAAAGTTCAGAGTTGATTCGGAAGGAAAAAATCTCAATTCGGAAGCTTTAAGTTGGAAGAGTTGACCAAGGTTTGAATTTTGAGTAAATAACCTTGGAATCAGGATTTCAAGATTCCAATAGGTTCGTATGATGATTTCGGACTTGGGCGCATGTTCAGGTTCAATATCTGATGGTCTGGGAGCATTTCAACGCTTATTGTGGAAAGTTGGCATTTGAAGGTTTTAGAATATCCTAAGTTTCTGGCTTGTACGTAAAATTTGGCGGTATTCTGGAGTGTTTAGATATGATTCGTACACGTTCGACGAAGTTTGAATGTTTGAAAGTTGAAAGAAGGATTTTGATCATCGATCCGTGACTTTGATGTTATTCATGGCGTTTCGAGCCTTTTGATTAGTTTGGATAAGGTATTGGGACTTGTTGGTATGATTGGACGGGGTCCCAAGGCCTTGGGTGTGTTTCGGGGCAGTTTTGGAAAAAATTTCCTTGTTTTGATGAGGCTGGTGCTGTTCTTTGCGAACATGAAGTATGAACATGTTCCCCAAGACGAAATTTTGGCTGCTGGAAAATGTGCATCGCGAACGTGATAGAGGGGTCACGAACACGGAGCTGATGATGATGTGTTGTTCGCAAACACGACAGGGTGTCGCGAATGCGAAGAAGGATGGGGAGCTGAGCTCGGAGGCATTAAGTCTCCGCGAACGCGGTTTAATGACCACGAAATGGGACCTAGAGGCATCGCGAACGCGACTCTGCGGTCGCGAACGCGAAGAAGGAATTTCGGGCAGCTAATTTTTGGCCTTCGCGATTGCGAAGGAGCTTCCGCGGTTTCAAAGAGGAAGGACCTGGATAGACTCGATTTTTATGCTGGGTTTGGCTCATTTTTCTCTCATTTTCACTTGGTTGGGTGATTTTTGGAACTCTTGAAGAGGAGATTTTCATCATTTATCATGAGGTAGGTTATTCCCAGTTGTTGTAAGTTAAATGCATGAGTTATGTATGGATTTAAATATGGAAATTTGTAGAAATTGTGTTTGAAGAAAACCTAAAATTTTATATTTTTGGAGTTTGACGACGAAATTGGATATAGAATGGGAATAAAGTATATATTTGAGTTCGTGGTGTTATGGTAAAGTTGATATTCGAAAGTTTTCGAAATTCAGGCACGTGAGCCCGAGAGTTGACTTTGTTGACTTTGTTGACTTTTCGAGCATAGTTGGGAATTATTATAAATTGATTAATTATGAGCGTTGGAGTATGTATCTATTGGTTTGCATGATTGTTTGACTAGTTTCGAATCGATGGGGATTGGTTTGAGGTGTTAGAGAGGCGTTGGAGCTGGTTATGGAACTTCGGAGCGAGGTAAGTCTCCTGTCTAACTTTGTGAGGAGGAAAATTACCCTATACGATAAAAATTATTATGTGCAACTAGTTGTGAGTGCTACGTAAGCACGAGGTTACGAGAGTCCGTACGTAGCTAAAAACATGTTATGTCCGGATAGACTTAGGACTTTATCATGTAATATTTGAATTATTTGAACTCATTTGTCCAGCTTAATTAAGTGAATCTATAATTGAAATTGATTTGGGAATATATTAGGCCGATCTTTATCATCTTGAGTTGTTTGGCGAGAAATTTGATAAACAGTAAAACTCATATTTACTTTATACTCATGTACCTGTTTTTTAAGAACATGACTCGTAATTCGATAAGTTTATTCATTTCCTGTGAATCGGAACGAACGCCTCGGAAGTATATTGAGATGCATCTCTGGTTCATATTGGTCGACCCTCGACAGTGTACACACCACTCTGGATCGAGTCGTACGACATCAGCATAATCGTGCGTGATACCGCTAGCAGTCTAGATATTCATGAGATTTCCCTTTTTGTTGAGACCTGGCATTTATATGGTATTCCTTATCCGTTTGAGATTACAACTTGATATTTCTGATCTGTTGAGATAGCATATGACATTTGAGAGATTTATATTTTCAAAAGAAATGTTGGAGTATTATGATTGTTACCGTTTTTACCTCATTATTACTGTTGTTCTTTATATTTGTTTATGATTTATTAGACCACTAGTGAGTGTCGGTGTCGAATCCTCGTCACTACTTCTTCGAGATTAGGCTAAATACTTACTGGGTACGCATCGATTTACGTACTCATATTACGCTTCTGCACTATATGTGCAGAATCTGACATGTTCGTTTGATGGTTACTTCGGCGCGTAGGCACAACAGCTGGGGGACATTATGGTGAATTACTTTCCATGCTACGTACCGTATCCCACAGAGTCTCCATCTTATTTATTTACTCTATCCTATCTATTTTATATTCTAGACAGATGATATATTATTATGGTACTCTTTAGTAGACGTTCATGCACTTGTGAAACTGGGGTTTGAGATATTCTAGTTGATGTTACGGAATTGCATGACATTGTCACCTTTTGTTTTTATATCTTACTAATTGTGTATGTACCCATGATTTTAAATGCTCAAATTTCTTTATTTAATAAATTTTGTGATTTCAAAAATAATAAAATGAATAATTAATTTGATAGTTCATCATTGACTTGCCTAACGACGATGTTGGATGCCATTACGATTTATAGCGGGAACTGAATCGTGACATTTCTGGCAACTATTGTGCTTTTAATATTGCTCCGGTGTAGCCGTCAAAGTAGTATTGTATTGTTGGCTGGAGATTTCTCAATTGTCGGCGACATTTTGAGTTTGCTTTGGCTCCTCCAATCGTCTTCTATTTCCGTGTGGTTACTGTTACTTTGATTTTTCATCTCCCTCGTTTATATGTTGATAACTAAAACATTTTGCTGGTTCCAATTTTTGAGCAGATACGCCTCAAATCAGGCCGGAAATTTCGTCCAGTGGGTGTCTCATTTTGTTACTGTTCCGGCATCATTCTTGACTGTGCCAATCCAAAAATGCTTGTTTTGTTCCATTCTATTCGGATTCATGGCTTACGGATCTGTTAGCATTATATTGGGGATATTTGCTATGATACTATTAATTTCGGACAAAATCTTGCTAAAGAAAAAAATATACATCTTTGAACATGTACACTGTTTTACTAAAGAATGTAACTGATTTTGAGTAGGCGCATTTGTTTGGAACTGATACTGTCTTGAAAGCGGATGAAAATAATTTCTTTACATAAATGAGGCAACCCGCCGATTGATCCTTCGGACCGGGCCCGAAATAATGAGGCGATGATGATAAACATCAGAAAAGGAAAAACTGAGAACGTGACGAACCAATAACCTTTGGACAGAGACATGGCTAGCTGCCGTAGTCACGACCAAGGCGATTCTCGTTCTCATGTCTGGACGGAAATCAAATATCTGAGCCTCTCATAATACTTTTAAACTATTTTCCAAAAATCTTTAAATAGAACTTTTTTCAAAAACGATTTTCAAGAAACATAATTCAATGAAAATTATTTCAAAAATATATGTAATATTTAATTTATTTTTACTTTATGGTATTTCACGAATAATTTTACTTCTTTTGTCTTGCGAGGTACAATCACGTGAAGCTGCTTCGGAAGGACGATGGTCGGGTCGATTTGATTTCCCTATCAAAATAGCCCGCTTTTATCAGGACCCGAATTCCCAACGTCGGGGTCGTAATGACGTCTAACATCTGCTTGCTAGACAAGCCAATATTAATTAACCATTTTAACAATTTAAAACAGAGTAATTACAATTATTAACGATTAATAAAGCTATAATACATAAGATAAACTCATAACATAACACAGTCTAGTCTAATTCCAGAAAGCCGGAGTCACCAATACATGAACAACTAGAATACTAAAAGTATGGTTTGAACAAAATACAACTGTTTGAAATGAAATAAACAATAATGACAGAAATAAAAGGGGACTTCAGGGAATGCGAACGCTAGCAGCTCTACCCAAGTCTCTGAGGACCAACAATAGTATTTGCACAAGAAATGTAGAAATACAGCATGAGTACAATTAACCTAATGTACTCTATAAGTGTCGAGCCTAACCTCCACGAGGTAGTGACGAGGCTATGACAAGAAACCTACTAAGATCCTGTGCAGATATATACAAAAAGCAACAGAACAACAAATATGGAATTTAACATAATAACGGGGAAGGAACATGTAGAAAGGAAAGTACGAGAAGAATGTCAAGCACAAAATAACCAAGTAGCCTTTTACGAAATAAACTACAATGCAACCGATTAAATTACCAATCCAGATATCAAATAAAGCAATGAAATCAACAATGGCAAGACATCACCCTTCGTGTTTCTTCGTGCTTTTACTCTCTTCCTCACCATGTAATATCATAAATGCGGCCATTACCCTTTGTACTTTTACTCTCATCCTCACCATATAATAATGATATAATAAATGAAATGGCACGACATCACCCTTCATGATTTTACTCTCTTTCTCACATGATATGATAAATGATAATAAGCAATCAAGCGCACGACATCACCCTTTGTGCTTTAATCCTCACAATCTCTCAATCAATGATAGTAATATGCAAATAACGCATGACAATACTTTTTACTCTTCCTCACCAAGCAACAACACTAATCCACAATAGCAATGCAAGATGGGAAGAAAATTCCACTTCAATTATAGTGTCATGATAGGAAAACTAGACTTTCAATATCTCAACACCTCCAAAATAAACAATAAATACGAAGGCAAACAATTAAAGAAATAATAATCAAGCTAAGAAATGGAAAGCATAGTCAATGGAACAATATAGCACGATAAACTAATTTTCACCCGTATGCTTTAACCCAACGATAACACATATATACTCATCAGCTTACATATACACCGTGCCGACATATAATGCACGTAGCAAATACACCAAAATGTCCTAATTCCCTCATGTAAAAGTTAGCCACGATACTTACCTCATCTGCAACCAAATTAATGCTCAATCACAGTTTTTCCTATAGAATTAGCCTCCATATCAATTAAATCTAGTCATATATAGTTCAAATAATTCAAAATAAGCTTTAGAAACTACCCATTAGTGAAAAAGATTCGATCTTTAATGATATTAAAAAAAGTCAACAAAAGTCAACCCCGACCTGCTTGTTCAAAACTCGAGATTCGAACAAAAATTCAATTATCCATTCACCCCCGAGCCTGGTTATGTAATTTATTTTGAAATATGACCTCAATTTGAGGTCTAAATCTCAACTTTACAAAATCTCTAATTTCTACCATATAATTTCTACCATGAAAATTTAATTAGAGTTGCTTACTAATGAATTTGGGAAGAATGTGTTCTTCAAAAATCGCCTCTAGTGAATTTAGGGTTGAGAAATAGTGTAAAATGAGCTGAGTCCCATTTTCTCCATCTTTTACCCAAATGCATGTATCGCAATTGCGAACTCTTGTTTGCATTTGCAAACACCGCAAATGCGTAGCGTGGATCACAAATACGATCAGCGCCTCATAAGCTCAAAAGTCGCAAAGCGACATAACCTTCTCATATAAGGAAGGCCACCCCCTTCACATATGCAGGCCAAGATTCACAAATGTGAAACTGCCCAACATTACATTGCATGATGCCAGAGTCACAAAAGCAAAGCCAACAACTATCGCAAAAGCGACTCTTTCTTCTCAGTTTCGAAGTCCCAACCCATAGCACATTCTCGCAAATACGAAACCTTATTCGCAAAAGTGAGACTCGCAAATTTGAGCCAGACCTTGCAAATGCGAGATCTGCAGATCAACACCAGGACTGAAGTACACCAGCTATTTCAAATCATCCAAAACTCATCTGATACATACCCGAAACTCACCCGAGCCCCTCGGGCTCCAAACCAAACATGAATATAAGTGTAATAACATCATATAAACTTGCTCATGCTATCAAGAAACCAAAAAAACATCCGAAACTATGAATCGGACATCAAAACACATGAAATTCAAAAGGAAACTCAAGAGTATCTAGAAACACAACCAAGCGTTTGATTCCTATCAAACTTACTCGGAATAATACAAAATTTTACTGACAACTTTCAAATAGCAATACCGATCTATTCAAAGTCTCAAAACAAAAATCTAAACCCGGCAACCATAAATTCAACCTATGGTTAAACCTGATGAATTTCTAAACATTCAAATTGCCATCTTTCACCAAAACAAGTATAATCAACCTAGGGACATCCGAATTCAATTTAGGCATACATTCAAGTCCAAAATCACAATGCAAACTTACCAGTATCATCAAAATATTGATTCGGGGTTGTTTACCCAAAATATTAAATGTTGTCAACTCTACCCTTATTTTTAGTCAAAATTTTTATTTTCTTCAAAATTTCACATAAAAACTTTTCAAAAAGCGACACAGACCACACACACAAACCAAAAAATATCAAATGAAGCTACATGAGGTCTCAGATCATGAAAATTAAAGTTACTAACCAAAACGACCTATCGGGTCGTCACAACTTCGTACTTCCCATTCTCAGATGTACTCAAATACAAATATAGTAGAACTCTAGTTATAATATCGCTTTACTTATTCTTTTAGGTATTTATTTGCTCTATCTATCACACCTAGAGTGTCATGTTTAGGTAAAAAATAAATTTAATTTTCTAGCCTTAGCTAACAAAAGTTCACATCAAATACTACTTAGGCCTTAGACATGTTCTTGCAATTGGTTTGACTAACTGATTCGTGTTCACGTAGTTAATCCAACTAGTTAGCTTAACTCGAGTAAATTTGGGCTTGTGAATAATTTAGTTGTGTTTAGTCTCAATTTTAGTATATTAAATTATCATGAGATTTTTCGCTACTCTTACCATATCTCATAATGTGACACTTAGATTCATTTTTGTGAATAATTCTTTGGCTAATAATATGATTTAAAGTAATAACCTTAGGTAAAGTTTTAATCATAGGAACAATTTTTTTTTTTTTTTTTTTTTTTTTTTTTTTTTTTTTTTTTTTACACATACTCTTTCCCCAAAAAATAAATCTTCTCTTGTATATCATTGGCGAATCTTTCTTGTTCTCTACTGATTCTTCACTAAACTAACCCTTTAGGATAGAACCTTGGTCATCCTATCATATAAGATTTGTGTAGATAATTCTTTCTTATGCTCCCATATTTATGATAAATTTTCCTACTTTATTGGATTATTCTTTTAAGTTAGTTGATAGCTATTTTATTCAAAGATAATTCTCCGCCTTTATTTACATGTATTCAATTAAGACTTACCTTTGTATAGTTAAATCACTTGGCTTTAATTATAAATCAAAGTTTCCTTTATACTTTATTTCGAATCCAATTCTTTCAATCGAACACCAATTTTTTTTTTATTAATTTACTTTGCATATCCTATTACATATATTTTGCTATAAATGGAGTAGTCTAGCTTTAAATATTTACTCACTATATGTGTAACGACTCGCCCGCTTGTTTTGAGCATTTTCACTCAGATCGGTGGTTTGAGGTTATGAATAGGTTCATATGGTGTATTATGACTTACATGTATTGTCAGTTTTGGTCTTCGAGTTGTTCGGAATTGATTTGAAAGAATGATTCTTAAATAGGAAGCTTTAACTTGGAAGAGTTAACCAAGTTTGACTCTTATGTAATTGATCCCGAATCGGAGTTTTGATGGTTCTGTTAGGTCCGGATGGTGATTGTGGACTTGGGCGTATGCCCAAATTTGCATTTTGATGTTTCCAGAAGGTTTCGACCCTATTTAGCAAAAGTAACAATTTGAAGGTTTGAAAAGTTCATAGGTTTGACTGGGAGTTATTTCGATGTTTTTGGTTCGAATTATTGTTCTGGGAGTTGTAATATTTTTTATTTGTGATTTGGAACTTGATGCAAAATTTGGGTTCATTCCGGATTGGTTAGGCTTGAACCAAACACTTGGTTCGAAGTTTGAAGTTTATGAACTTAAGATATTGATCTTGATCGACGATTCATGATTTTGATATTTTTATGTAGGATTTAAGGCTTCGAGCAAATCCGTATTATGTTTTGGGACTTATTGGTATGCTTGGACGGGGTGTCCGAGGGGCTCGGATGAGTTTTGGATAGGTTTGGGTTGTGTTGCGCTCATTTTTTATATTTCGACGTCGTTTCTTCAGCATAAGAGGTACCACATTAAGAAAATGATCTCACAATTATGTTTTTATTGAAGCATTAGATCCGTATTATAATTACAGAGTCATAACAAAAATAATCGTCGAATTTCAACATCGTATGAGGAGTTATGCTCATTTTAGTGTCGGAGAAGCAAGTTGGTGTTGGTGCTTCGCAGATGTGACGTTGGGTCTGCATATGTGACCCCGCAGGTGCGAAAAATGGTCCACAAAAGTGAAAATGGCAGCTGGAAAACTGCAGGTGCGGATTTTTGGATGCAAAAGTGGAAATCCCTAGGTATAAAAAAATCAGACTGTGTTCTATTAGTATTTAGAGCATATCTTGAGTTCTAGAGCTTTGATTGATGTGATTTTCATGGAGTTCTTATCGTATTTACATTGGGGGGGGGGGGGGGTCAATATATAACCTAAATTTTTATATTTTAACATGATTACAATAGTTAATTTATGAAGTAATCCATGTTTTGATTGGAGAATTTGCGGTTTTTATCAAAAACTTTTCTAGAGAGAATAATTGGATTTTGAACATCCATTCGGAGTCGGAATTGAATGAAATTAGTGTTGTTGAACTCGTATTCGAATGGGTTGTCAAATTTATAATTTTTGTTGGGTTCCGAGGTGCTGGCTTGGGTTGAATTTTTGGTTCACTTTGAGTTTTTGATTACAGATTCGACCTTAATTGCTTGGGTTTGTTTCCTAAGGCATTATTTGATGTTTTTGAGTTGCTTTTGTGTCACGACCCAAAATCCATCAGTCGTGATGGCACCTAACCCAACCCGCTAGGTAAATCAATTAACAATTATCTATTTCCAATTAAATTAATAAAATAATTAAATGGAAGAAATTATCTGAAACTTATACATTTCCCAAGGACTGGTAGTACAAATCATGAGATTCTAAGAATAGAATTTACAAAGCTGATATGAAGTAAATACATCTTCTGTTTGAAAAGTTCATAAATAGAGTTTTTATAAATCTAAGGCTATCATGAACAAGAGGCAGCTACAACAGGAACGCAGGTACATCTTCAAATCGAGCAACCATTGAGCACAACAACAACAACAGTCAACATCTGCACACAATGTGCAGAAGTGTACTATCAGTACAACCGACCCCATGTACTGGTAAGTAACAAACCTAACCTTAGGTTAAAAGTAGTGACGAGCTGGAACAAAGGTCGGGTCCAACACCAATAGCCAACAACAGTTCATAACAACGTAAAGCAAGTAATATAAGAAGTAATTCGGAGATAAGAGCTCAGCTTATTCATTGTTTCCCAAAAATAGTTTCGCTTTTCAAGTATAACAGTGAAAACCCCAAGTCTTTTATCGAAGATTTTGTCAAAAATATGAGTAAATTGAAAACTGTAATCTTCCTTGAAAACTGTAATTTTTCTAAAAACTTTCCACGATAAATGCTTCATTTTCAAATGGCATGAGAAAAATACATCTCCATGCCTATATTCAATATGTGTGAGAAGTCATAAATGACGTGATATAGTACAACATGAGAAAAAATGCATCTCTATGCATGTATATCAAGTGTGCATATCAAATGTTATGCAACTCAGTGATAAAACCATATGCATACTCTCAAAGTATCGATTCACTCAGTCCTTCCAGTCACTGAGTCCTCACAACTACTCAGTCCTCACAGTCACTCAGTCCTCCTAATCACTCGTCACTCGACACTCGCACTTAGTAGGTACCTACGCTCATTAGGGGTGTGTACAGACTCCGGAGGGGCTCCTTCAGCCCAAGCTCTATAACAATCCAATCATGGAATAAATTAGTAAAATATGCTGCGACGTGCAGCCCGATCTCATAAACATCCTCACCATCAGGCCCTCGGCCTCACTCAGTCATCAATCTCTCCAGTCTCTCGGGCCCTTAATGTCATGAAAATCAGCCCAAAATAATGATGTGATGTTTCAATAAATGGTAACAGAGACTGAGATATGATATGCATATGAGTGTGTATGACTGAGTATGTAATACAATGAAAGCAGATAGCTCAACAGCATAAACGACCTCACTGGGTCCCAATAGGATGAGCATGTATCCTAGACATGGATTCCAACATGGATCACAGCTTAATAGCTATAGTACATAGAGATTTCATGGTTACTGATAAAGTCAGGTAACTACACAGTACCACAAAAGTAACAAAGTCACAATTCACACGGTGCACGCCCACATGCCCATCACCTAGCATGTGTGTCACCTCAACACCGATCACATAGCACATAAGTCAGGGTTTCATACCCTTAGTACTAAGATTAGAAGAGTTACTTACCTCAAACAAGCCAATTCCAATACTGAGCAAGCCAAGCGATGCTCCAAAAATGCCATCTCGCACGTTCTGACCTTAGAACGGCTTGAAACTAACCAAAAACAGCTCAAATACATCAAACAATACTAAAGGAACCAATCCTAATCGAAAAAGGTCGAATCTTTAATCAAAAGACCAAAATCGACCAAAAAACCCAACCCGATCCCACACATCGGAACCCGACAAAACTCAAAAAATCTGAATACTCATTCAATTTTGAGTCCAACCATACTAATTTCATCCAATTCTGACTCCGAATCGATGTTCAAAACTCAGTTACTCACTTTAGAAAAGTTTCTGATAAAAATCTCCAATTCTCCAATCAAAATACGGATTACTTCAAAAATGAAATTCTGTGATCATATTAAAATACAAAATTTGTAGTTATATACTGACCCCCATGAAAATACGAGAAGAACGCCACAAAAATCACCTCAATCGGAGCTCTAGAACTCAAGATATGCTCCAAAATACCAAAAGAACGCAGTCTGATTTTTTTATACACAGGGATTTTCGCTTTTGCGATAAAAATTCCACACCTGCGCATTTCCAGCTGTCATTTCCGCTTTTAAAGACCATTTTTCGACCCGGGGCTGCAGATGCGGACCCAACTTCACATTTGCGAAAACACCAGCACCAACTCTCTTCTCCGACGTTAAAATGAGCATAACTCCCTCATACGATGTCCAAATTCGACGATTATTTTTGCTATTGCTCCGTAATTACGATGTGGATGTAATGATTCAATAAAAATAAAAATTGGAGATTATTTGATTAATATGGTACCATTTATGCTTGAAGAAATGACGTCGAAACATAAAAAACGAGCGCAACATAACCCAAACCTATTTGAAACTCACCTGAGCCCCTCAGGACCCCGTTCAAACATAACAACATGTCCCATATCATAACACGTACCTACTAGAGGCCTCAAAAGCACACACAACAACATCGAAACAACGAATCACACCTCAATTCGAAATCAATAAACTTCAAACTTCAAACTTCCACAACCGATGTCGAAACCTATCAAATCACGTCCGATTGACTTCAAATTTTGAACACAAGTCAAATTTGACATTATGGACCTGCTCCAACTTCAAAAATCAGAATCCGAACCCGATATCACAAATTCCACTCCTGGTCAAATTTTCTAAAATTCCAACTTTCGCCATTTCAAGCCAAATTCTACTACGGACCTCCAAATCACAATCCAGACGTGCTATTAAGTCCAAAATCACCCAACAAAGCTAACAGAACCATCAAAAATCCAATCCGAGCTCAAATACTAAAAAGTCAAACTCGGTCAAACCTTTTAAATTAAAATCTTCTAGCTCAAAATCATTTCTTTCAAATCAATTTCGAATAACCTGAAAACCAAAACTCATGATTCACATAAGTCATAATACATAATACGGGGCTACTCGTGCCTGAAAAGCACTGAGAAAAGTGCAATTGCTCAGAAGGACCGGTTGGGTAATTAAATTTTGGCTAGTTTCGAGTCGTTCAGAGGTATATTTGCGCGGGATGATGTTTCTAGAGTATTGTTTGGCTTGCCTATTAATTGATTTGGCTTGTTCGAGGTAAATAACATATCTAAACTGGGATTTGAGGGTAAATATCCTTGGGAACTATGATATTTGAGATGGGTTGGGGATAACGTACATGCTATGTGACAGGCGTGGATGCGTGCACCTAGGTGTTCATGATCCGGTTAGTTCTTAGGCTATTATATGCCTTGTTTTTCTATCATGTTTCTTTGCTATCATTGTTTTCTCCATTTATAGGACTACATGGGACATTATTCATGCTAGAAATAATGCTTAGATACCTGGTCAATTGTTTGAGAAATGATAGGCTATTTTTGCCATGTTGAGCTATTTGCCTTAGTCGTAGTCACACTGTACTGTCATGATAGTCACGTCCGATTGTTATATCTCTGTTTCTATACACTTTAGATATGATGTCGCACATGTTATTTGTGTCCTAGTGCGTGACACAAGTTTGAATTGTATTGAGGCATATTGTGATATTCCGTGTTATATTGATGGATTGTATTTCTATGATGATGTCTTCATATTGAGACTTGAACAAATTGATATTGATGTGGGCCATAGATTCGTATTGATATGGATAAATGGATCTGGTAGCACGTCAGAATGGTTATATTGATATTTAGGTGACGCGTATTCCAGGCCCCACATTGGGATAAGTTGCACTGATTTGAGGCTACGCGTGCACCAGGCCCCACTATTTGGGCTTTGTGATGATGATTAGTGCTTGGGTAGGATCCTCCCCTCTGGAGTCTGACATGCCAGTAGTGGGCGCATGCAGAATGTTATATACACGTGCTCGATGATGGGCAGTTATGTCAGGCACACATACAATGCTAAGTGTGATAATTTGATGGATCCATGGTGATATTGATTTGATATATATTTATTGTGTGTGATCAAGTGGGGAATTTGAGCATGGCACCTAAAGTGTGCTAATATTGTGTGAACTTAATGATTTCACTATGAGACAAATTACCTGACAACTATATTTGACATATAGGCATAGAGATGTACCTTCTTCATGCTAGGCAGTGGTATGACATTTGATTACTTGACACGAATATTTGACATGTAGGCATAGAGATGTACCTTTCTCATGCTAGGAATTGATATGAAATTTGATAACTTGACATGTATATTTGACATAAAGGTATAGAGATGCATTTTTCTCATGCTAACTGGTAAATGTAAAGTCTTATCTGATTATAATTGGGAAAAAACATAGTTCTTTTGATAAACTCATGTTTAATTGATTCGGTGGTAAGATTTATACTTGGACTGTTATACTTGAAATGCATGTCTACTTTCCCGTATCTGTGAACGAACTTAGGATTACATCTCTTGATTTATATTTCTTTACTGTCTTCACTATACTGTTATGAATTGTTATTGTCTATCTATGATGGACACTGACCTTCTTCCGAGCTCGTCACTACTTTCAACATGAAGTTAGGTTTGTTACTTATTGAGTACAAGACTACAAGGGGTTGGTTGTAATCATACTACACTTTTGTGCCTTGCGTGCATATCTTGGAGGTGATGCTGTTGTGTATGGCGGGAGCTATCATAGAAGATGTACATGTATTTCGGTGATAGCTGCAACTTGTCCTTGGTAGCTTTAGATTTTTGAAATTTGATTTACGTATATTTTGAATAGATGGTGTATTTATTCTGTACCAACTTTGTAAATTCTAAGTCTTAGAAGCTCATGAATTATATTACCAATCCTTGGGAGCTTGAATAGAAATCCAGTCTTGTTACTCTTTTGCTCTTATTATTCTCATATGAGTTGTGTTGAATATTGCGTGGCTTACTTAGCGGGATGGGTTAGGTTACATCACGACTAGTTGGATTTTAGATCGTGGCAAATTGGTATCAGAGCTCTATGTTCATAGGTTCTACGAGTCATGAGCAAATATTTAGTAGAGTCTTGCGGATTGGTAGGATGAAGTCCATATCTATCTTCGAGAGGCTACATGGCACGTAGAAAAATTTCTCATCTATATTTCCTTATCGTCCGATATTGATTCAGCTCAAAGCGTATTTTTTAAAAATCCTTCTACTAACTCGTACGTGATGTTGAGCACTCTGTATCAGTTATGCATTGACGACATGTGATGTCATGGATGAGGTACGAGATGTGTTCTCTGTGTTGTGGTGTTGGGCCAGTCTGGAGTACTTGAGGCCAGGTTTTGACCGTAGCTTGGACTCGATGGTTCTAGTTGTGTGAGTATGTGTGTTTGGACTAATATGCCCAGTAGTATCTCTAAGGGTGGGATTGATGGCTCGGTGAGTGTGAGCATGTGATTTTTACTCGTCATACCGTCCTATAAAAATCACAATAAATCAATTAAT
>ML404669.1:0-14547 GCA_005239525.1 Nicotiana knightiana | reverse complement strand
TTTATCCAGGCGTTTGGGCCATAAAGCCAGGTCCCTGGTCTGGTCCAATCCGAGTTTTGAAGATTTTAAGTATTTCTCGGTTTGAATAGAAGTCTCTTACACGTTTAGGATTTATCCCAAACATATAAATAGACCCAAAAACACAACTTTGAGGGGAGATGCCATCAGAGACAAGAGACACCTGTGGAATAGAAGTAAAACATTGATTTTTACAGCTTTTATTCATTACTTTGTAGTTTAATTATGCAAGTTATTTTAGAGTTGATTATTATGAGAATGAGTAGCTAATTTCTCTAATCTAGGGTTTTGGTGGAACCCGTTGGGGGATGAACTTATTGTGATATTAATATAGTTTTGATTGGTTGATTAAACTCTATTTGTTCAACTACGTTCTTGTTGTAGTTGATTGAAGGGCCCTCAATTAGCTGTTCCTATTTATTATGTATCTACTTGAGAGAGAGTGCATATTTAGGTAGTTGTTTGAACAACATCACTCCCGGAGTATAGACGAAAGTCATAACCGAGGGTTTAGAGGTTGGATTAGAGATAACGATACCTCGGGTGCAATCTAAAGTGAACTGTAATGCAATCTAGCTAGCGTAACTTGAGAGAGTGCGTCTAGTAAATTATCATAATTACTTGAGAGAGATTTATGGTAGATAGAGTGTTCATGATTGATAGAGACAACTAATCAAACTATAAGAAGTATCCAAGAAGGAAGTTCACCAACGGGGGAAACCATGACCTTAGACCTTTATTATAATTGTTTACACCATATTGTTAGTTAATCGTTAGTTTATTAATTTTGTCAGTAGAAATAGTAAAACATCACCATTTGATATTCAAAAGTCTTGAGAAAATTGATTAAGTAAAAGTTTCGTATTCTGACGGCTTGATTGATACGTAAATTCCCTGTGGGATCGACTCTGGGCGTAATACCCCGGATTATATTTGCAGCGCCCATTTAGTCTTTCTATAAGACATAGTTGAGCGTGATCAATTGTAGTCCGTGTATACGAGGTGACGAGTGCGTACTCGGACTTATTTGAAATTAGAGTGGCCTTTTAGGATTCGTAGGTTCTTATATTACCTGTGCATGATTTATAATTGTTACATTTGAATCCTTGGTTGTAATTTTATCCCTTCCTGTTTAAATTGGAATTATCTGTTTTTGGATTCCGTTGTTGGATATTTGACCTTACTTGACTTAACTGAATATTCTACTTCTCTTATCATCATGCTATATTTTTTTCCTAGCTTGCCTAATTGACTATAATTAGTGTCATCTAGCCTTATAGTTAACTAGTCGTAGCTGGAACATCTATTCGTTGGAGTCAAGCATGCCTGTGAGTCTCACATTGTGATTTATATGACTATTTCCTTAAGTGCCACTTAGGTCTAATTGTTAGACATTTATGTTATTGGTATTTCCTTGATGTTGCCTATTACTGGGCCTTTGTTTAAGCTGAGTGTTATTCCGTGAAGTTAATTGTTTAGGTGAGATTGGTTATAACTGTCTCCCTTGCTGGGATGTTATGGTTTATGTTACTGGTTATGCTGTTAATGATATGGTTTGTATTGTTGACTCCTTGCCGGGATGTGATTGTTTCTATTATTGTTTATGCTGTTAATGATATTGTTTGTATTGTTGACTCCCTTGCCGGGATGTGGTGATTTATGGGTCATATTGTTAGTTTTTCCTTGCCAAACTGATGTTCTTGATATTGTTTGGGTGAGGAAGAGTGTAAAGCACGAAGGGTGATGCCGTGTATTGTGAGGATAAGAGTGTAAAAGCACGAAGGATGATGTCGTGCCATTTTATGATATTAAAGCACGAAAGATAATGCCGTGCCATGTTATGATATTAGAGCACGAAGGATAATGTCATGCCATGTTATGAGAGTAAAGCACGAAGGGTGATGCCGTGCACTTGTTTTGGTGAGGATGAGAGTAATGCACGAAGGGTGATGTCGTGCACTTGTCTTTGCATTCTCATCCGTTGTTCTAAATTTTGATATTCTTACTGATCTCCTACTGCATTTGTTGGCAAGATTTGATATTTCTCCTGTACTGCATAGAAATTTCTGAGTTACGGACTGAGTACCGATGGATAAATCTTGAGGAGATTTTGATCAAGAGATGTTATTGAAAAGTATTATTGAAAAAGCAATGGTTTTGAAATGATTATACTCGAATGACTTTTACATCGAACGTATATTTGAAAAGCACTAGCCTTGCCTAAAATGATATTTGGAAGTCATTTATTGGGAAGTTTCGTATTTTGAAAGAAACTATGTTTTACATAATTCTCTCTGTTAAATATACTTATATCTACTTTTGGAGGACTAGCCTTGCCTCCAGGCATAAGCTCTCAAATAAACAATAGTATACTTCTTTATACTTAGTCTGGATCTTCAATCAATTAAGTGACTACATGTCACCCCTATAAAACCCTCCCGTGGAATACACTTCCACGACCTCATGCACTAGATAACAAGTTTGCACATCCATACCACCGGCCACACAAGTGCTATAAAGCCAACCAAGAAATCTGCAACCAGAACGCAAAGCCTCTTGCACAACCACCGATCTCTGGTGATGCTGAAGACAATACCAGCTTGCTCTAAACATCCAAATCCCTTTCCTTTCTCATCCGAGCTCGTGATATTCTTGTCAACACTGAACCGCAACCTTGATCCTTACCTCAAATTCCATACTGCTCACTGCACCTAACATGCCAAGATGAAATAGCACAAGAATTCCATCATAACTCCTGAACCACTATCAGGGTGAATACTTTATCACATAGAAACCTTTTACTTAACTTAATTTAAGAGAACCATAACGATACGCGAGTGAATTCTCATAATCACAAAACATGAAAATCCTCAGGTAATAGTCTATACCACCATAATCCTTCCGAGATCCGCCTACACAGAACAGGCCCAAAATACTTGGATATTTCCAAATAAAATAGATTACGGAGGCCGTCAAACCCCGCACGTACTATCAAAAATCACATGCATAACCTGATCACGCGGAAGGAATTGATCACTGCTATCAATATGCCATTTCAACCACAACTAAACAATCTAATTTCTTCTACTTTATTCTCAACTTGACTTAGAACTAACGACAACTCCAGTCAACTCATAATCAACTCAATTCGCACTCATCCTGAGTGACCCCATTCCACGAGACGATATTGTCCCCAAACCTATGAATCGTCTCATGCCCTCCTCGCACGCATATTCACATCTTCGACGGGTATACCCATTATGATAACCCTTATACGAACTCGAAGTCATTTTCTCCTTTTTCCTCCAAATGCTACTCTACACGCTCAAGATAATATAGAACACTCCACTAATATTCTCTTTCTCAAAATTCTGCTGCGAAAGATCGATTCTTAACCATACCGTGGGGTTGAAATCCTTAGACACCACATTCTAACCTTTGAATCTACTAGGACCGCTGTTGAAAGTCGCCCACTCTGGCTTGGTCCCGAATATAATCAACTCCACGGCTTCGCTGGTACCTGGATACCCATCTTGAATAAGCACCCGATTGAATCACTTCCCTTGCAAATTACCTCTGTACTAAGCATAAATCCTGAATCTTTCCAAAGCCTAAACCTGATTCCATAAGGCCAACCTTTGCACGCATTTATCAAATCCTATGCTTGATTACTACTCATGTCTTCTCCCTTTAGCTGTAACAACCCACTAATATGCCGATAACCAGAATTTTCGCCAGTAGATACCCATGCAACCCAATCGTAGGCGATGGAACTCCCCCACTTAGCCTGAAGCTATTATTACACAAATCTGGAACCCACCAAGATCCTTTCTTTATTGCTGATGTTATATTGCACAACCAACCCGTCAAATTCCTCAAAATCCTTTTGTTAGCATTTCACAAGCACTCCGAGTCATTAACCACATTCTCATATCCGACCTCTTGCTGAATAGTCAGTAAATCCCTCGCGATAACTTTGCCAGCCACGCAACCACTGACCTGCTCACAGAAGATAACCCACCTGCAAAAATTACTAACTGACACCTTCCAACGATGCTATACTGCACAATCTCTACGACATCAATAACCCATCCTACGCATTTCCTCATTTACCAACTTTACCAGTCCGTCCGCTCCTCATGGACATCTACTAAATGTGCGACAATATCTTCTAATTCAAAGCTATATTGCATCCTTCTTCATACCAAGCAACTCTTTCCTGCTGCATCCCATCTCCCGTCATAGTAGCCAACATTTCAATTTAAGCCCGTGGACCCAACCACCGTCCACTAGAATTCTCAAATCGCTCCAAACTTCTCCTCAGGATGTGCAGCTATCTTACCACAGAACTCATACGCTACGCTGCCACTCTCCGACTTTGGTCAAACTCACTCCTTTAAGCAACTGCTCAACTTCCACTTCTTACACCTAGCCTTCTAGAAATTTAACCATTTCCTGGCACTTCTCACATATCCTTCCTCATCTTTTTCTGCCCAGCTGCAGCCTCAAACCAATACCCATGCCTACAACACTTGAACCGATAGATCACTACCAACTACAACCCTTTTCGAAGATCCCCCTTCTCGAGCCATCAACATTAGAAATACCTATTCAATCCTGAACCACCGCACAACGCGATCTCCGACAACCACTCCTTCAATACCATCTCACTGTATCCTGCCCCAAGGCGAATTTCAATGGGTCATAACACCGGCGAACTTAACACATTCAATCGAGGACGAGGACGACGGCGCCACGTCGCAAATGAAAATTCTACCACACTTGAAAACACCGAGTCTCATCAGTCTATCAACCCAACCTGATCATTTATAGACCATTTGTCTTTCCTCCGCCGGGAATAAAAATACTGAAATCTCAAAATCACGCTCTGCGAAGACCTCCTTTCAAGTCATTCATTGCCCCGACAAATAGGCAAGCATCCTATCATCACATTAATACTGTGCAATGACCACTCATAAGAATCATAACAACCTGAGCATAGCCTCAAAGCTCTCAGAAATACAACTACTGGGCTGAAACAACATAATATCTTTCCGCAAAGCAACGACAATAGCCCCAACCAACTAGGCATGGAAAAAAATCACGTACCATATCCATAGTACCATTACAATTCCTCAAATTCTTGATTTATTACAAGTGCTTCGCATCACGTAAGATTGAGTAAGAAGAAACGTAGACATAAGCCTCAAAGGAATAAAATCGCACGATGAGGAATCAAGAAGGGAAATGCTCCTAACAGCCATGTAGCCTCTCGAAGATAAGTACAGACGTCTCCGTATCGATCCGCAAGACTCTACTAGACTTGCTCATGACTCGTGAGACCTAAGGGAACCTAGTGCTCTGATATCACGTTATCACAACCCAAAATCCAATAAGGCCGTGATGGCGCCGGACACCACCGTCAGACAAGCCAACACTCAATGGTTAATTAAATTCCTATTTTAATATTTTGAAAATCGTTACTTTTTATTTCATTATATAAAGATAAAATAAAGTTACCAAGTAAACAACGATGTTTTAAATAATTCAATCGACAAATACATCCCAAAGATCATCCCAGAACCCGGTGTCACAAGTGCATGAGCAGTTTATGAGAAAAACCAAATTAAATACAATAACCGTCCAAAATACAAATGGGACAGTAAAGAAAGTACAATACATCCGAGGAAGACTCTGTTGAGAGCGGGTCGTCTCGAGGGGAGCAGCTCTCCAAGTCTCCAGGTCAGCCACATTACTACGTCAAGCGGGGCCACTAGATATACATGTAATTGTGCAATAAAAATGCACATCAAGTGTAGTATGAGTACGAAAACAACGTGTACCCAATAAGTATCCCGTCTAACCTCGAAGAGGTAGTGACGAGAGGTCGAATTTGACACTTGCTAGAGGTTAATTTAATAAAAATCAAAGGTGACACTAAGCATGGATATCATAGGTAATTAACAAATAGTGATAAGAAATAGTAACTTCTTCCACATTTACAAACTTTAAATATTCGTCCTTTCAGTTGACAACTTATAATTCAAGGAAAGTAAACAGTTAAAATCTTAGAAAGTACGCAGAAAATATCATGCACAAGAAATGACGAGGGTCGAACGACCTGAACTAACGATAAATGTAAACTGTGCACTGCCGAAGGGTCGAACGGTTCGAACCGTAGATGCATCTGTTACCCCGTTCGCGAATCGATCATGCGACGCGGTCATATATAAATAATAGAGTTAACCTGCTCGCGAATCATACATGCGACTCAGGTACTCGTAGATACACGCATTCACACAATAATTCATATTTTATCAGGAGAACAATTGCCCAAGGGAAGTGATAAAATTCTCTTTTAATGAACACGAAAATAGTATTTAAATCTTTTCCAGAAATTTATATACCAATTTCGGTAAGTTTTAATCCTTTCCAAATTCATCAATAAAGTTACTAGTATGGCAAATAAAATATGTTTTTGGGTCCTAGACTCCCCGGACATAAGCATAATAGTAGCTACGCACGGACTCCCGTCACCTTGTGCGTATGTAGCCCCCACAAATTGCTGCACATATTTAATTATTTCACCTATGGGGACAATTTCCTCTTACAAGGTTAGAAAGGATACTTACCTCGCTCCGAAGATTCATAACCGGCCCTGAGCCTTTCCGACGGCTCAAATTGATGCACCACGCCCAAAACCATCCAAATAACGGGCAAACCGATGAAAATGTACTCTAATACTTATAATAATTCAATTTATATAAATTCCCAACTCCACTCAGAAAGTCGAAAAAATTACTCTCGGGCCCACGTGCCAGGATTTTGAAATTTTCAAAGTAAACTTTACCCATAGCCTCACTAACTCAAATATATAATTTACTCTAAATCTCATGCCCAAAATCATGGTAAAAATCAAAAATACAAATTCTAGGTCTTTAAAAGACACTGCCCAACGATCCCTCGCACCTGCGATCACTTGACTGCTTCTGTGGTTCCGCAGGTGCGGACCCGTCACCGCTTCTGCGGTCCAGGGCTCCTGGCTCATTCCTGCTTCTGCGCTTACAAAATCCGCAGGTGCGGCTTCGGTTCTGCAGCGAGCCAACCGCATATGCGGTCCCATCCTAGCCAGCCACCTTCGCTTCTGCGGCACCATGGCCGCTTCTGCGGCTCCGCACCTGCGGCCATAGCCCCGCAGGTGCGGTCACACCAGATGACAGCAGTCCTCAGCCTTTCAAAAATTCCAAATTCGATCTGTTAACCACTCGGAATCCACCCGGGACCCCGTCAAATCACACCAACCAGTTCCAAAACACAAGGTGGACCTACTCGAGGCCTCAAATCACATCAAATAACGTCGAAACAATGGACCGCAACTCAATTAAATCTTTATGAACTTTCAAATTTCTAACTTCTACATTCGATGTCGAAACCTATCAAATCACGTCCGATTGACCTCAAAATTTGCGCACAAGTCATATTCAACATTACGGGCCTGCTCCAACTTCCGGAATCACATTCCGACCTTGATATCAAAATTTCCACTTCCGGTCGGATTTCTCAAAAACTTTCAAATTTATATCTTTAGCCAAATGACTTCAAAATGACATACGGACATCCAAATTCACTTCCGATCGCGATACCAACTCCAGAATCACCACACAGACCTATTCCTAGACTCAGAATCTCAAACGGACATCAAAAACTCTGAAATGCACTTCAAGCCCAAATTTATAAAATTCTTTAAAAATGCTGACTTCCACAATATGCATCGAAACACTCCCGGGTTATCCAAAACCTAATCCGGACATACGGCCAAGTCCGAAATCATCATACGAACCTGTAGGAACCTTCAAATCCTGATTCGGAGGTCGTTTACTCAAAATTCCATTCTTAGTTGATTCTTCCAACTTAAAGCTTCTAAAATGAGAATTTATTTCCAAATCAACTCTAAACTTCCCGAAATTCAATTTCGACCACACCTACAAGTCATAACACCTGAAATGGAGCTGCTCACGACTTCAAACCGCTGAACGACGTGCTAGAGCTCAAAACGATCGATCGAATCGTTACATGCAGTCTTACACCATGAAATTCCATCCCCATTATATCTTCTGGGTTTTCAATCTCTACAAAATAGAATACTATCAGTTAATGCCATATGTACCCAAGATAAAATGTTACCCTTTTAGTGAATATTGAAAACAAATAGAAAACGCATAACCAGAGATGGAACAAAGAGTATTTGAACTCCAAAAAGGTGCAATTTATCAGAATCATCTTTCAAAGATTTCAATAAATAAAAAATTTACCATATTCCACCACTAGTAGAACTATACCCCAGCAATCAATTGTTAACTGAAACAAATTGTGAATCCAAGAAGACAAGGTGAAAAGCAAGCCCCTCTCATTCTTTGTCTCTTCTTTTGAGCTTCTAAGGTTTAACGTTTCCCTGTCATATGCATGTAATTTTAAAAGTTTCCTTCTTTCAACAGATAAAGGTTCTAATGACTGCTAATAGTCCCCTTCTAGCTTAGAAAAAGAATAGATATTTGCTACGTCAAAAGAAAGAGAATGGAATATACATATTGGTGGAATTGTTTAACAAGCTTACATTTACATGTTTCAAAAGCTTTTCATCGCTCAAGAGTGAGTATCTTATGGAAAAATTTGCTATGTCCCTCACAAATCTTTTCTTTTTATACTCCTAATGTTAGAAGCCATACGTAATGAATAGAAACAAAGAAAAACAAATGCCTGCAACCTATTAAAGTCGCCCTTTTCTTTCTCTAGAAACGTAAATATAATCGTAAGCAATATAGTTTTACACCTTAATCAAGAAAACAACTGCAAGACATGATAAAGAACCTGTCATGGAATGTGGAAGACAGCCAAATTTGCTTGGCAAATCTAGTCCTCCATTAGGTTCCCGTAAATTCACAATTTCTATAGTAACTAAATCTAGTTTTGAATAGGACATCAATCTCATTATGCCGCAGTCACCATTCAAACCACTGAACCAACAAAATGAAAATTATACAACGATTTTAAGTACAAAACAACAAAACTGTTAAGGTTCTCAATTCTGAGCCACATAAAGGTATGTATCATTTTCCTTTCATTGTTGAAAGTGAATTAAGTAGATAAATATCTTGTGAGAGAGATTCATTTTTCCTAGTGCCATAGCTAGAAGAGCAACAAGCAGATGAACTAATTTCATAAAGTAGCCTTGTGTCGCTTAGACAAACAGAGAGTTCCAAAAGGGTTACCTGATACAATTGAACTCCTAAACACTTTGAATCTTCAGTAATTATATTTTCACAAAAAGGGTGAAAACCAAACATAAAAAAACTTCAACAGGCCACAGTTGAAGAAGAATATCTAGAAAAGCCAAGAAAACACTAGCTTCTGTTCGTCGACCCAATATTAGAAGCACGATGACAGCTAAACTAAAAAACTATTTCGAATTAAATCGGAAATACTTTAAAGAGATCCTAAACCACAAAATGGAGAATTACACAAAATAAATAAGAACCACTCGAAGCTTCAATACAAAATAAACAAAAAAGAAAAATAAGTATATTGAAAGATGAGAAAGAATAAAACCTGAGAAATTGCAGCTTGAATAAAGATAATTAAGGCTGAGAGAAAATTTTAGAGGGCGAGAGTCATTCTTTTGGAGATGAATTTGAGAGATTAAGGAGTCACAGGGGTTTAGGCCTTTTAGGGATTTCAGAGAGATGAGAGGAGTTTCAATTAGAATGTTTTTACGATTTTTTCATTTTTCTAGATGCATAATTTTCCTCAATTAAAGTATAGGGACCGGAATTTTATATTTTTATAGACCAGATTTTGTTCCCTCGTTAAATAAAAAGATAAAATCGACAAACAACGACTAGAAAAAGACCTTGTCCCAATAAGTATACTTTTAGGGACCAGATTATACACTCATCACTAAAACTTGGTCGGTAATAAGCGTTTTTATTGTAGTGAATAGAATATTCCACTTAGCTTCTATCGTTTAACGTGCTCAACATTTATCTCAGCTTTATTGTTCTCCATTTATTATTTTTCATTTATTGTTCTTAATCCACTGCTATCGACCGACCTCGAGACCCTCGAGACTATCGAACTCGAGGCCCCCATCCCTTTGACAACATTGGTTTGGCTGTCATTTCTCCTTACTTATGCTTATCATTTCTTGATTATTTACTAGTATTGAAATAAATCACATATCTTTAAAACCACAAATCAAGTATAATTTTTAACACCATTTTCGAGGTAAACAGTTTGGCGCCCACCGTGGGGCTAAAAATAATAGTGATTATTTTGGTGCTAGTTTTCTGATAACACAAGTTACTTCACACTGTTTCTTGTCCAAAGATTCTTTGATTTCAGGTTAAAATATGTCTAACTCAGCAAATGCACCTGTAAACGACGATCTTGATTTCCATGGAGAAAACAGTGCAACGACTCCAAGGGTCGGCGTGCCACCGCTAAACCCTAGGGTAGCACCAGCACCAAAACCTGTCGACGTAGGTTCACATATTGCTTTGCACGTCGATTTGGGTACTGATATTTAAGGAAGTGTATGCAAAGGGCACCAACCTGACGCACAAGGGACACAGGCTCGAGAAGAAAGAGAAGTTAGTCTACAAGTAATCTTTGAAATGTTGCAAGTGCAACAAGTTGCTATCGCCCAATTGCAGAGTCAGCAAAAGACTCTGAGCACAGCAGGACCAGAAATAGCTCCTCAAGTTGAGCTAGCACCAGAAAGATCGAGCAATAATGGGTCCGTTTTTTTCTCTCATGCTTTCCATTGGTCAACAACCAACTAAAGATATCTGCTTTTGACTGATAGAAAGCATCTCTCTTTTGTCCCTCCTAACCGAACTAAAAATCACAATAGAAAACGTTGTTCTTGCCGGGAGAGTAGCGTCGGAGACATCTTTATCTGAGGAGGAGGCTTCGTCGTCCAGCTCCTCATAAATGATGTTAGGATCGGCCGGCTCATCCTCGGAATCCGAAAAGAAACAAGAACTGACCCCACCATCATGAGGATGCTCGAGGAACTTACTAAAAGGGTCGAGTTGGGAGAAAAGAAGATAGATGATAATGACAAGAAAGTAGAAACCTACAACTCGAGAGTCGACCAGATCCCGGGAGCACCCCTGATTTTAAAGGGAGTGGATTCAAAGAAGTTCGTGTAGAAGCCATTCCCACCAAGTGCGGCTCCGAAGCCCATTACGAAGAAGTTCAGGATGCCCGACATCCCAAAATACAACGGGACCACAGATCCCAATGAGCATATTACCACATATACTTGTGGTATAAAAGAAAATGATTTAAAGGATGACGAGATTCAGTCTGTCCTGTTGAAGAAATTTGGAGAAACCTTATCCAAGGGGGCCATGATGTGGTATCATAACCTACCCCTGAATTAAATAGATTCGTTGCCATATTGGCAGACTCATTTGTAAAGGCACATGCTGGTGCTATAAAAGTTGCTACAAAGAAGTCTGATGTGTTCAAAATCAAACAAAGAGAGAACGAGATGCTAAGGGAGTTCGTATGCCATTTCTAGATGGAGCGGATGGAATTACCACCAGTCTCTGATGACTGGGCAGTGCAAGCCTTCACTGAGGGCTTGAATGAACGAAGCTCACTAGCTTCGAAGCAGCTGAGGCAAAATTTGATCGAGTATCCCGCCGTAACTTGGGCGGATGTGCACAACAGGTATCGATCGAAAATCAAGGTCGAGGACGACCAATTGGGAGCCCCCTCTGGCTTAGTATATCTAAGCATGGTATTAGCAAAAGAATTAAGGAACCCAGAAAGGGAGCCGAGACCGAACAAAAAAAGATACCAACCCTATATCGAAGGCCGAAGAAATGCTTCGAGGCGTAATATACCTCGAAATGATCGAAGGGCGGATCGAGGCCAAAGTTCTCGGGGACTCATAAGCAAAACCAGGTTCGACAGGCATACGGGGTTGTTGGAGGCACCCCGATTGTCAGAGTACAATTTCAACATCGATGCCTCAGACATCGTATCAGTCATAGGCAAGATCAGAGATACCAGGTGGCCCAAGTCCATGCAATCAGATCCTTCCCAGAGGAAACCCAACTTAATGTGTAAATACCATGGCACTCACGGTCATAGGACCGAGGATTGCAGACAGCTTCGAGAGGAGGTAGTCCGATTGTTCAACGAAAGGCACCTTCGAGAGTTCCTCAGCGACCGAGCCAAGAACCATTTTCCAGAAAGAGATGCAAATAGAAAGAATGACCAGGAGGAGCTGCAGCATGTCATTCATATGATCATCGGAGGAATCGACGTCGATTGTTCTTTGTTCATTGTTGTTCTCAACTTTATTGTTCTTCGTTCATTATTCTCCATTTATTGTTCTTCATTTATTGTTCTTAATCCACTGCTATCGACCGACCTCGAGACCCTCGAGACTATCGAACTCGAGGCCCCCAGCCTTTGGACAACATTGGTTTGGCTATTATTTCTCCTTACCTACGCTTATCATTTCTTGATTATTTACTAATATTGAAATAAATCACATATCCTTAGAACCACAAATCAAGTATAATTGTTAACACCATTTTTGAGTTAAACATAAATTATCTAGCCTTGAATAGTTTGGATTATTGTTAACACCCTAAAACCCTCCTAAACTGTCATGTTTTTGTCAGTTTCCTGCTTAAATTATTCGGTGTCCCAAAACCCCCTCTGAACTATATTGCGCTTCATATTAAAACCTCTCATTTACATTCTTCGATGTGCATCTAGTACGCGCTCCTAATTATCTAAAAAGATATGCCATGTAGCACTACATGTGGCTATTTAACTTAGCCTAAAACCCACCTAAACTATCACCTTTTTGTGAGTTACTTACTTAAACTATCTTGTGTCCCCAAGAAACCCCTAAACTATATTTCCCTACGTATTAAAACCCCATGTTGGACTCTTAAAGGTGAATCTGTCTAAATATATAACTTATGGTTTATACAAGGTTTTTTATATAGTTTACTCATGAGTATTGCTCTCAGAATACTGATTAATTCTAGGAGTTTTGGTCAAAATAAAATCTAATATATCGTGTTAATTTTAGGTTTAACTGTGATTGCGCTTTATGCTAGACTCCAATTGAATTAATTCCTTATTTATATTCACTTTGTAGCACAGTAAAAATATAAATAAAGGCATATAGTGTTGCATTTCTTAAAAATCATCTTATATTACATTAAAAAGATTACACAAAATAAAATTTCGCAAATAAAAAATCAATTTGGCCAGCAATTACATTCTATAATTCCAGATTACATAAAGAAGGTTCAAGATGTTCAACTTTATTCTCTACAAGGTATTGAGTTTAATAAGAAGATCTAAATTAGTATTCTTTCAATAATATGTGTAAGACATGAAAGAAGACTAAAACAGAAAGAGAATAAATCATTTCAGAAGAAACTAGAGAAGGAGAAATTTTTTCAACGAAAATTCATATGGAGAATGGAAGAAAAAGGTTAAAAATGAAGAAGAAGAAGGTGAAAATAAAGAAGAACAGTGAAAAAGTAAGGAAGAATGTGAAAAAATGAGGAAGAAAGGTGGATATAATCGAAATAAGGAGAATATTTATTAAAAAAACATATTTGAAAGTGGATTAGGCTAGTTAGCCATTATTTTCTGTCAGGTGGGCCATTTTGATGGCTTTTTTTCTAGGGATGGCAATGGGGCGGTGCGCGGCGGGTTCTGCCTCAACCCGCAAAGACTTCAACCCGCCCCCACCCCGTATTATAGCCTTTTGACCCGTATCCACCCGCCCCACATCTACACCCACGTCCACCCACCAAGTCCCGCTAAATTTCCCTTTAATTCTTTCCCAGTTTGTCTTTTTTTTGTTCCAGTTATATTGATATGTGTCATTAATGCCATTTTCAGTTTTATATATCTATATTATTATAAAAGCATGAATACAATGTCGGTTTACAAAAATAATCTTATAATATTAAGCATAATAACTCATAATAAAGGACATTACCGGGATTTTAGATATTAGCCTTATAATCCTATTAGTTTTAGGACATAATACTACACGTTAGGAATCCTATATGTGATTACCTTTAGGAATCTTATTAGTATAATTACTTTTCGGCTGTCTAATTCATATGAAATTGAACAAGTAAATATCTTTAGTCATGTAATCCTATTTGTCACCTCCCTCTTCACCACCGGTAAGGGTAATAAGAGAGTTTTTCCACTTTAAGTGACATAATCAAAAATGGGATTATTTATTTATTTAGAGTCGCCATTTGGGATAATTATATGGTGTCCCAAGTCACCAGTTTAAATCCCAAATTGAGGAAATTTGACTCTGTTTAAATTGTCTGCGAACCAGAAATCTGGGTAAGGAATTCTGTTAACCCGGGAGAAGGTGTTAGGCACTCCCGAATTCCGTGGTTCTAGCACGGTCGCTTAATGATTAAACTTGGCTTAAATTGTTTAATTACTCACTTTTAGGAT
>ML404668.1:0-21142 GCA_005239525.1 Nicotiana knightiana | reverse complement strand
CACTCAACAGGAAGTTACACGCATAACTGTTATGTCTATGTTGAGTGTCTCCACATGAGGCGAGGCTCGCAGAAAACCAGTTGCTCCATACAAATTAAACTTTTTCATATGCAACTTTAGCGTTAGATATTTGCATTTCCATTTTGGAAGAGGCACTTCTTTGAACTGCAACATGCATAGGATCTGGTGCAATATCCCAATGGAAGTAGTAAAGACTCGAGAAAGCAATAACAACAAAAAGGAAGTACTTCACAACAGAGGGTTAAGTGATATATCTTTTGTCGGTATGATACAAGAGGTACCAGGCGTTGAAAAGTTGACAAAAGGATTACAAAAGGGCACAAAAGGACAAAAATTTCCGTAATTTAATTTAGCTGCTTTTATGAAATTTGTGAAAAGGTTCTCAATTGGTATAATGTTACATTTTGTAACTGCCTGCTAAAGATCAATCAGAGAAATTAAGGACTTTTGAGTTAAAACATACTTCTGTGAACCAACTTCCCATTGTTACCATGGTTGCACAGCTCAACTTTTGAAGATAATCTTGGATGAGTGTCCTAAAAACTTGATGATAGTCACCACATTTATCTTCCGCATTATCAAATTCTTCGGCATTAATAGCGAAGATGTCTTTGATACATATAATGTTGAAATTAAGCTTAGCACTAACCAAGGAGGATACATCTACAAGCCTACACTTAAGGTCATAAAGCTCTCCTGAAATCTCCAGATGCTTAAGATAGGGGAAATAATTTCCATGGAATGATCTCTTCCATCATCAAGTAACGAATAATTTTTCAGCTTCAACCTCTTCAACTTTGAAGACCTAATATCCAGTCGACTAAATTCCCAAACACAATATAATTCCATAGTTTCCAAAGCAGGACAACCTGAGAGTAAATTCACAATATGTTCATCCCATAACACCAAAAACTCCAAGCGTATTCTCTTCAGAGACTTCCAGGATACGACAACGTCAGGACCTAAGCAAGAACTAGAAAATACTAAAGATATCAAAGACGAACATGTGCAGAAAGATTCAGGCAATGTGCAACAGCCATCCTCATCATTTGAATATAATTCAACAGATATTCCACTTTTTTTTCAACAGCAAAAGTAAGCCATCTGCTGATTTGCGAGTCGTGTACAACATGACCTCCTTCCGAAGAGTAATATCGACACGGGTGAGTGCAGTTGAGGACGAACATTGTAATTTTGGACGAAATAGAATGATGTAATGTTGGGTTTTAAGCTTGGTGTAGCTTAAAGAGGGTGAATGGAAAATGGAGGAAAAATGAAATATTTGAGTTTCCCTCCTTGCCAAAGGGACATTGTCCCATATTGGAGGAAGAAAAGACTTTTGATGGGTGTATATTCAATTTCCCTTCTTCTAGCTCTTAAAGAGTTTAGAAGAAGGCAAGCCTCGCGCCGCCGTCGTCACTCGCTCGCTCGCTCGGCTCGGCTCGGCTTCAGATTTGGTCAAAGATCGATTGATTGATTAATCTTTTTGGACCAAATTACTTTCAAATTATTTAATTAATTAATTTAATAATTAACGAAAATTCAATCTGGAATAACCCATGACCCGCGACCCTGTCCGGTCCGGTCCATTTTTTTTTCAGATTATTTTAAATCTGTTTTTTAGTTTTCCCACCTGTTCCAAAAGCTATGAATGTTTTGAAAGGTTTCAAACCTGTTCAGAATCAGTGATATGTCTTGAATCCTAGAATTTTTACTTACTAAATTTTCTAATTATCTTCTTCTTCTTCTGCACAATACTTTCTAGTGTGTGTTTTACGACCATTGAGTGGTTCACCGTTCACCGGAGTTTTTGGTACCAATACGCTGGTGAGTTAAATCATTTTATCTTGGGAGAATAATATTCCAGCAAATCGGGTACTTGAGGGGAAGAATTTTCTTAAGGACACACTATGTATTCAGTGGGCTCGATTTATTCCGATACTGTTTTTCAGAATTTATTTCGTTAAACTTTTCTACTAACTTTCTGCTTCTAATTTTATTTCAGAAAATTTAATACTTTATTGATTTTACAGCAATACAGATTGAATAACAATTTTAAGGAAATTACCTTTTATTCTGTATTCTGTTTGTGGAGATTAAAACATGTGTGGTTTTCTACTCCTTCTGAATTTTACTATTCTGATTTGAAGATATAAAAACTTCATCAGAATATTGAAATTCAGAAAACGATTTGAAGAATATAAGAATTTCATCGTTTTCTATGAAACAATATATAAAAACTTCGGTTTATTTATTATACGTATTGTTTATCTTTAATTACAGTATTGTTTACTATTCTGATTTTGCCATTAATTGAACTCTTCTGTTGTTGACAGTGAGAAATGGAAATTGATAACGAAAATTCTTTTGCAACTGTTGCGGAAACGACGATAGCCTCGCCAAGCCGAACTGTTGTTCCACCGGCAGAGAAACCGGGAAAATTTTATGGAGCCAACTTCAAAGGATGGCAGCAAAGGGTGTTCTTCTGGCTTACCACACTTGGTATGCAGAAATTCACTAGTGAAGAACCTCCAGTGCCTGCTGCGGACATGTCGGACAACGAGAAATTCATGATTGTTGAGGCGTGGAAGCAGGCAGATTTTCTTTGCAAAAGCTATATCTTAAGCGCTTTAGATGATGACTTGTACAATGTGTACAGTGCAATGAATACTTCAAAAGAATTATGGGACGCACTTGAGAAGAAGTACGAGACAGAAGATGCATGCTTGAAGAAGTTCGTGGTTGTCAAGTTTCTAGACTATAAAATGATAGACAGCAAAACTGTGGGAACCCAAGTTTAGGAACTTCGACTCATTTTTCACGACCTTATTTCTGAAGGTATGGTCGTGAATGAAGCATTTCAAGTGGCTGTAATGATTGAAAAATTGCCTCCTTCGTGGAGAGATTTCAAGAACTATCTTAAGCACAAGCGCAAAGAAATGAAGTTGGAAGATCTTGTGATACGTCTCAAGATTGAGGAAGACAACAAAACAGCCGAGAAGAAGTCTCGTGGAAATTCAACAATCATGGGAGATAATATCGTTGAGGAGACTGCTCCAAAAGTAAGAAGAGGAAGATGTCTTCTGGATAGACTAAGAAGCAGAACATAAAACAATTCAAGGGAAACTGCTACAATTGTAGAAGAGTTGGTCACAAAGCCCCTGATTGTCGTATCCCGAAAAAGGATAAGAAGAAGGGACAAGCCAACATAGTGGAGAAGAATGATGACATTGATGATCTTTGTGCAATGTTTCGGAATGCAACCTAGTTGCAAATTCGAAGGAGTGGTGGATTGACTCTGGGGCCACTCGACATGTTTATGCTGTCAAAGAAGCATTTGCGACTTACTCTACTGTTGGTCCCAAAGAAGAGATTTCCATGGGAAATAATGCAACAGCCAAGATTGAAGGTTATGGGATGATATTCCTGAAGATGACCTCCGGCAAGGTGTTAACGCTCAACAACATTCTTCATGTTCCTTCTATTAGGAAGAATTTAGTTTCTACTTGTTTACTTGTGAAGAATGAATTCAAATGTGTATTTGTTTCTGATAAAGTTGTTGTAAGAAAGAATGAAATGTATGTTGGAAAGGCTACCTCACGGATGGCCTTTTCAAACTCAATGTAATGGTTATTGACAGTATGAATAAAATTTCAGCTTCTTCTTATTTATTGGAGTCAAATGATTTATGGCATATTCGTTTAGGACATGTCAATTATAAAACCTTGCGGAAATTAATTAATTTAGAAGTATTACCTAAATTCGAGTGTAATAAATCAAAATGTCAATTATGTGTTGAATCTAAGTTTGTAAAACATCCTTATAAGTCTGTTGAAAGGAATTCAAATCCTTTAGACTTAATCATACTACATTTGCGATATGAAGTCGACACCATCTCGAGGTGGGAAAAAGTATTTTATTACTTTTATTGACGATTGCACTCGATATTGTTATGTTTATTTGCTTAATTGTAAGTATGAAGCAATTGAAGCATTTAAGCAATACAAGAATGAAGTGGAGAATCGATTGAATAAAAAGATCAAAATGATTAGAAGTGATAGAGGTGGAGAATATGAATCTCCGTTTGCATAAATATGTTCGGAATATGAAATTATCCATCAAACTACTGCACCTTACACACCTCAATCCAACGGAATTGCGGAAAGGAAAAATCGGACATTAAAGCAAATGATAAATTCTTTATAATAAGTTCCGGATTACCGCAGAGTTTGTGGGGGGAAGCTATCCTTACAGCTAACTGAATACTCAACAGAGTACCCCACAGCAAAACGCATTCTATTCCATACGAAAAATGGAAAGGAAGAAAACCCAACTTGAAATATTTCAAAGTGTGGGGTTGTCTTAGCAAAAGTACAAGTTCCTTTACCTAAAAAGGTTAAAATCGGACCAAAAACAGTAGATTGCGTTTTCATTGGATATACTACAAACAGTAAAACATGTCGGTTTTTGGTTCATAAATACGATAATCCCGAGATTCATGTTAATACGATAATGGAATCAGATAATGTTGAATTCTTTGAAAGCATCTATTCGTATAAAACTGAATGCAAGTCATTAAGTGAAAGACCTAGACGACCTCGGGAAGAACCAAAGGAAAATACTCCAAGTGTAGAAGATCCAAGGCGTAGCAAATGTCAAAGAACATCTACTTCCTTTGGACCAGATTTTGTGACATTCTTGCTTGAAAATGAACCTCAAACTTTTAAAGCAGCTATGTCATCTTCTGATTCAGCATTTTGGAAAGAGGCAGTCAATAGTGAGATTCAATCAATTTTGGATAACCATTCTTCCTCCGAGAAATAATCCTTTAGGTTCGAAATGGATCCTTAAACGGAAAATGAAAGCTGATGGCATTGACAAATATAAGACAAGACTTGTTGTCAAATGTTATAGACAAAAGGATGGCCTTGATTACTTTGACACTTACTCGCCAGTAACAAGGATAACATCTATTAGGGTGTTAGTGGCACTAGCGGCCGTGTATGGTCTTGAAATCAATCAAATGGATGTTAAAACAGATTTCTTAAATGGAGAATTGGAGGAAGATAATTACATGGAACAACCTGAGGGTTTTGTGGTTCCTGGTAAAGAAAATAAAGTGTGCAAACTTATTAAGTCGCTTTATGGACTTAAACAAGCACCCAAATAATGGCATGCCAAATTTGACCAAACAATATTGGCAAGTGGGTTTAAAATCAATGAGTGCGACAAATGTGTTTACATTAAAAATACTCCAGGTCATGAAGTCATTGTTTGTTTATATGTTGATGACATGTTGATAATGAGCAAAAGTATGGCAGATATAAATGCTACAAAGCGCATGTTGGCTAGAAAATTCGATATGAAAGACTTAGGAGTTGCTGATGTAATCTTAGGAATCAGANATTCACAAGACTCCACAAGGTCTAGCATTATCACAGTCTCACTACATTGAAAAGGTACTTGACAAGTTCAAGTATTTAGATTTCAAAATTGCCAAGACTCCAATTGACGTGAGTTATGCACTTCAAAAGAATGAAGGTGAAAGTGACTCACAACTGGACTATGCAAGAGTATTGGGAAGTTTGTTGTATATAATGAATTGTACGTGACCAGATATAGCATGTGCTATTAGCAAACTGAGTCGATTTACAAGTAATCCTAATCAAATACATTGGATGGTAATGAAACGAGTTTTGGGGTATCTGAAACATACCCAAAACTATGCTTTGCATTATAATAAATATCCCTCCATGATCGAGAGATATAGTGATGCAAATTGGATTACCGGTTCATCTGAAGTTAAATCCACGAGTGGATATGTTTTCACAATTAGGGGTGGAGCAGTGTCTTGAAAATCATCCAAACAAAAGTGCATCACCCGTTCTACAATGAAATATGAATTCATAGCTTTAGATAAGGCCGGTGAAGAAGCTGAATGGCTCCGTAATTTCTTGGAAGATATTCCATTTTGGCCCAAACCTTTGGCACCTATTTGTATACATTGTGATAGTCAAGTGGCAATAGGTAGGGCATGGAGCGTTATGTATAACAGAAAATCTCGTCATATACGACGAAAACACAATATTGTTAGACAACTATTCTCTAGTGGTGTTATCACAATTGATTACGTAAAGTCAAAAGATAATGTGTCGGATCCACTTACAAAAGGCCTATCTAGAGAGGCAAGGCCTATCTAGAGAGGCAGTTGAAAGATCATCAAATGGAATGTGGTTAAGGTCTAGGACAAGTCATCATGGCGCTAACTCTACCTAGCAGACTGGAGATCCCAAGAGCTAGGTTCAAGGAGATCAAACAAAGTTATGAATGACGGTTCAACATTGTCAAATAACTCAACTCATTCTCGTGATAAAGACAATGTTTAAAAACCAAGGTAAAGCATTAAGAATTTTTGATGAGTCAATAAAGCTTAAAGCTTTTTAATGATTTACTAAGTCTGGCAGGATATGACCAGATAGTGTGTCTTTAGGATTACACGTTTAGGAATCACCTATGTGAGTGTGAAGTGTAAGCCTCTTCAAAGGGAATGAAAGTAAAGGCTCATTCTCTAAGCACTCATGAAACCAGACGGTGTTCATGGATGAAACGAACACAACCGTGAGAACCATAGATGGTTAAGAATTGATTGTGTGACTTATGTTGTCTAGGTATACAACAAAGCTCGACGGTTCAAAGATATCAAATCTACCGATTGACCGAGTATATCCGATATAAGTTCACTATCAAAAGGAAACCTACTTATCCAGATGTAATTAATTCTTGCATGTAAAACACACACGCGTCCGTGCATTCCTTTATTTTATAGCCATTCCCCATTCATGTGGGGGATTGTTGGGTTTTAAGCTTGGTAAAGCTTAATTTTAACCTTGGTGTAGCTTAAAGAGGGTGAATGAAAAATTGAGGCAAAATAAAATATTTGAGTTTCCCTCCTTGCCAAAAGAACATTGTCCCATATTGGAGGAAAAAAAGAGTTTTGATGGGTATATATTCGATTGCTCTTCTTTTAGCTCTTAAAGAGTTGAGAAGAAGGCAAGCCTCGCGTCGTTGTCGTCGTCGCTCGCTCGGCTCGACTTCGGCTTCGGATTCGGTCAAAGATCGATTGATTAATCTTTTTGGACAAAATTTCTTTCAAATTATTTAATTAATTAATTTAATAATTGACGAAAATTCAATCCGGAATAACCCATGACCCGCGACCCGATTCGGTCCGTTTTTTTTTCCTGATTATTTTAAATCAGTTTTTTAGTTTTCCCGCAATATTCTCACCTATTCCAACAACTATGACTGTTCTGAAAGGTTGCAATCCTTTTCAGAATCAGCGCAAAATGGTCTATAAATATTCCTTGAATCCCAGAATTTTTACTTACTAAATTTTCTGATTATCTTCTTCTTCTGCACAATATTTTCCAGTGTGTTTTTACGACCATTGAGTGGTTCGCCGTTCACTGGAGTTTTTGGTACCAATACGCTGGTGAGTTAAATCGTTCTATCCTGGGAGGATAATATTCCAGCACCTTGGGTACTTGAGGGGAATAATTTATGCACACACTGTGCATTCAGTGAGCTCGATTTATTCCGATACTATTTTTCAGAATTTATTTCGTTGAACTTTTCTACTAACTTTCTGCTTCTGATTTTATTTCAAAAAATTTAATACTTTATTAATTTTATAGCAATACAGATTGAATAACATAATACATAGTTAATTAATAAGGGATGCGAATTCTTTAGTCATCCCGCCGATGTAATTTGTACGATTGAAATTGAAGTTATAAGCAAAAGTCCAGAGATACTGCCACCTTTTTGAGAGAATACATGTTGTGAATGCCTATTTTGTCCGCAAAAGAGAGAGAATTTGAACAAGGAGTGGGTCGGGCAGCTCACTGAGTCGGTCTTCAGTCTCTTTCTGTTTCTTCAATGGTGGAGGATTTTCCAAATTGTTACTACTTATATAGCGGTCATCTTTGCTGGAGGAAGCCATGATGTGGGAATGAGTGAGTTACAAATTAGGAAAGTGAAGTCTTTTATTTGTATTTTTAATGGAAGGGCCACGTGTTGTTATTTTAGGACAAGGGAGGCACGTGGGCACGTAAACTTTTTTTATTTTGAACTGAAATTATGTACAGAACAAGAGACACTACAGTTGGACATCCCCAACAAACAGTATATAGCCAAACTTTATCTGTTCAGCCAGATTGTATATTCACGGAAAAAAATTAAGTTGCTCAAGTATAGTTACTTTTTCAAAGAAACTCTATTGTGAACATCCTGTATAATTCTTCTAATTATAGTCCTAGAATCAGTTTGCTTGCTCTGAAATATCCTTACGTTCCTGTCAATCCAAATATAGTATACACACACTCAGAGACAAATTCAGGAATAAGAAATTACGGATGTCACTATTTTATGCATACAGTAAATTAAGTGGCAGATATATATGACATCAAACAATATCACTTTCCCGAAATTAATTTTTTTTTTTCAAAAGCCAATAAAAAAGACGGTTTAAATTATATTCTAATATTCAAATTAATATTGTGTCTTCAAAAAGAGAGACATTATATAGGCGGATTGGATCGATTTACGTGAATAATTGGACCGGTCAAATGACCCGTCCAAAAGTTATTTGGGCTAAAATGGACTAAAATTTGGGGCATAAACTAACCTGCACAACTCTTATTAAGCTTTAATTAATATGTGTTATGTTCTTAGAAATTTTTTAATTACTAAATAAGACTTTTTTTTTCTTTTGTTATGGTCATATCTAGGAGTGGCAAACGGGCGGGTCAGGTCGGATATGGTTCGGGTTGAAAACGGATAAATTATCCAGCCCGACTCATATTTAATATAGATAAAAAACAGGTTAACTAGCGAATAGTATGTGTGACCATATTATCCATGACTTCTTGCATATGATCACTTTGGGAGAATTCTTAGTTTCCTAGCTTGAGAAACCCCCAATTTGAGGCTTTACAATTGTAAAAGTTAGACACATCGGTTGTTCATAGATAATATGATTCTTATCCATATTTGACTTATTTTTAAAAAGCTCATTATTCAACCCACTTTTAATGGATAATATAGGTGGCTAATTGTATTCTTTTAACTATTTTGCCACCCCTGATCATATCTAACATATCAAACAAAAACAATAACAAAAGTTACTTGTGGATCAATTTAGAGCCAACTTTAAATGGATTGGGATGAGCTAAGTTCAATAAATGAGCGGGTCATAAAGGCACCGGTACCTCTTTCGCATGATATTTATCAAGAAAGCTGTTGTTCCATAACCTTGTAAGCTATTTGAGCAAATTCGTATCCGGCAAACAGATATATCAAATGGAGTGGTCCTATATTATGACCTCAATTACAGGTAAAAGCATTACATTTGCATTGTAAGCCTCAATCACAATCGGCTACACATCATTTGAGATGGACAAACAGGACAAACATCTTCCTTCCTAGAAAAGAATACCTTGATGTCATGGACAAAGGTTGCATAACATACATTCATCAGCCTAATAATCAAAAAGAATGTGTCGCTTGACTGATCTAAGGCAACAAGCCTAGCAAAGAACTCCGAAACACATGTACAACATCTTGAATGCAACAAACAAAGATTCAGTAATGTTTAAAGTCTAAAGATAAATATACTCCGCAACATTTCTGGTAAAATGAAACAGAACAAGCTGCAATCTGGTCACGGAAAGCTCACTCCTCGAAAATAATAATCACAGAGTTGGTAGAGGATCTTGGGAAACCAATAAATTTCTCACTCAAACGAAATAAATATTGGGACACACAGTTCGATGAACAGCTCTTGCACTTTTCCTTTGATATGACAACGAATTTCTCCAAAATCTTTGTATTCATTAACAGAATTTCTGAAAGTTTCAAAAGCTTGTCAAAGGTCCATTCAGGATGATCCTTCAAGCACAGCCCGCAGGAGATGGCAATCTTAACATTCTTGAGGTGGGAAACTCAAAGCTTGAAGTCCAATAAACCAAATCAGTATTATCTCTGGCCAAATGTCTTAACTCAAATTGGCAGCGGGAACTATTAAACTGGCGACAAGAAAACCAACTGCAGGTCAGCCTGATAAAATTGCAGAGATGTGGCAAAAATGATTTCATAGATGATGGTCTTTCCTTTTAAAAAGATTTATACCGTAGGTAAGCCAACAAAAGAGTGATAGCACGGAAATCCGTTTCATTTCAGCACTCATTTGCCACATAGAAAGCAACGTCAACACAAACCATATTAACGCGAAGCTTGACATGACAAAAACAAAGCTTCTTACTGATAATTAAAGACTTGCATTCTACTCCAAAAAACAACCGGGAGAAGGGGTTTGCTGGTTGTTGAAACTTAATAAGATGAATAGATGTAAAAGGAAGAGAAAAGGGTCTAGGACCTTAGTCGACATGTCTATGTTGAGTGTCTCCACATGAGGCGACGCTCGCAATATGCCAACTACTCCATACAAATTAGACTTTCTGATATTCAACTCTAATGTTAGATATTTGCATTTCAATTCAGGAATCTGCACTCCTTAGAACTGCAACATGCACAGGACATGGTTCAATAATGCCAAAGAAACTAGTGAAGAACGGAGAAAGCAACAACAACAAAAATAAAGTACTCCTCAGCAGAGACAATGCTGAGACATATCAAACCATCTAAACACTTCAAGCAACATCAATGCACAAAAATCCTGGTTTCCATATACACCATTTCGTGATGTGATAAATAAATACCGACCTCAAAAAGTTGACAAACGGATTCCAAAACAGCCCACAAGGCAACAAGTTTCTGTAATTATTTTTTTAGAACCAAGAAATCACAATCTCTAGAGGCCCACGGTTCTAAACTTGATAGATAATTGGCCCGCCCCTCACCCATCTTCATATGTTGTTGTAGTTAACCCAGTTGGATTTGTGAAATTTGTGTAAAGGTTCTCCACTGTATTATGCTTATCTGCAACTGTCTGCTAATAATCAATCAGAGAAAATAAAGACATTTGAGTTAAAAAAAGAAAACCTCTATGAGCCAAGTTCCGATTGTTAGCTCAGTTGCACAAGCCAACCTTTGAAGATAATTTTGCAGGAGGGTCGACAACTGTCTTCCGCATCATCACTAACTTCAACATAAAGAGCCTGCATATCTTTGATACACTTAATTTTGAAAGTGAGCTTAGCATTAACCACAGAGGACACATCTACAAGCCTACACTCAAGATCATAAAGATTTCCTGAAATCTCTAAATGCTGAAGATACGGGGCAATAATTTCCAAGGAATGATCAAATCCTCGATAAACATAACCATTCAACTTCAATCTCTTTAATTTTGAAGAATTAACCCTCAACTCTATATAGCTCCATAGATTCCAGTGCAGGACAACCTGCCAGTAAGTTCACAATATGCTCATCGTACAACACCATATACATTGAATGCTATGCTCTTTAGAGACTTCCACGCTATGACCATGTCATCGTCAAAGTCACAACCCCTCAAAACTAATCTTTCAAGGACGAACAGGTGAAGAAAAATTCAGGCAATGGGCACGCATTGTAATCAGAATATGACCAGAATACAACATTTTCCACTTTCTTTTCAACAGCAAAACTAAGCCATCGACTGACTTCTAACTCGTAATCATCGAGATCTAGGTCAAGGCAGTCGAGCTCGAATGTTTTAATTTTGGGAGAAACGGAATGAGCTAATACATAGTCAACAAAGGACCGGAATTTTTCATGTTCATTGTAATTTCTACAAGCGAAATTGAAGTTTAAAACAAAAGTCCAGAGATACTGCAACCTTTTTGAAAGAATGCATGTTGTGAATGCATCCTTGGTCGCAGAAGAGAGAGAATTTGAATTAGGAGCGACTCACTGAATCGGTCTAGGGTTTCTTCAGCTCCATTGATTCTCACTTTCTCTTTCTTCGAATTGTTGCTGCAGTTTCCCGAAGCCATGATTTCGACTCCGAAAGAAGAGGAATCGCTTCGTCAACTCTGTGGCTCTCTGTGTTTTTTATGAAAGAATTACAAGAAAATACCCGTCAATACACGCCATAATAAAAAATGGTCTATATTTTTAAAGTTTATCCTTCCTAACCTATATTATATATATTTTGAAAGTACTAGCAAATTCAAAATATGTGTTCTTACAATCATTATTTTTAAAAGTTATGAAATTAAATTTGTGTTCTTACAACATTACTTTCGCTCTCTTCTTCTCACATCCTCGACATATGCTTCAAGAGACGGTATATTTTCTGTTTCTCCTCTTGTGTCACATGGTTGCAATGTAAGAAAATTGAAGAGTAGAAGTCCACCATTGAAGACCATTAAAAGCTTTGCTTTCGAAAATGCTTTTATTTTTATTTTGTTAGTTTTTTAGATTGGGTGTTATTCCAATTGATTGAAAATATCAAAAGAAGTTCAAAATTTAAATTTGGAGTAGATTGAGCAAGATTTGAATTAAATTTCAGAGAAGACGCAAGGAAGAAGAGGAAGTTAGTTTTTTGTATAAGTATGTATAATCTTGTATAATAATGTATATGAGTGTATAAACACATCTTATACACTATTATACACTTTTATAGATATTTATACAAGCGTCTGTAGACGAACTTCTTACACGATATTCAGTTGCAATCTTGTTCAAAACCAGTTCAAATTTCCTTGAAATGACTTCAAATTTTATATACAACCTCCTTATACTATTTCTAACAAGTTTAAATAACACCCGCTCCAAATTTCTCTCAAATCAAATTCGGAATTTAAACTCACATGTTTAAACTTGTTAAAAATCTAATTTTCATCACCCAAATGGATTTTGTTTGTTGAACTAATATTTGAATCGCAATTATTGATTCGAATATTAACTTAAATGCTTGAAGAATCCTTTTTAAAAATTAAATAGTAATTTTTAGAACCTATTGGAGTTGGATATTGAGTTTTAGCCTATTATTTTTGAGTTAGTTGATTGTAAATTAAAATATGGACAATAAAATTGAAAAGTATAAATCCCAATTATTCTAATGTGAAATTTTCCCATTTTTATCACACCGACATGACTCTTTTTCCAGAAAATAATATTTTGGGACTGATGCAAATACTAAGAAACCTAAAACACCCTTTTATATTTACCCTAAAACACCCTTTTATACTAAGCATCCTACATTATTACTATAAGTGATAATTGTCGTCCACACTCAAATGGGAAGTCTACAAAGTGAATCTTTTTTGGTGAAAATTAATCCCTTCGATCTATTTTAATTGATTTTTTTGTTATTTTTATACATATTAAGATATTCATCTTTTAGTATTAATTAACAATAAAATCGATCATATTAACTTTAATATGTTAATTAAAGGCATAACAAATGCTCTTAGACTCTTTACTTCATGAGCAACTTTGAAAAAAATAAATTAATTCCTTGATATATGAAAAAATCAAATATTAGAAACCGCGAAAAAAGTCCAAAAAATCAATTAAAGTAGAACGGAGAAAGTAATAAGGAGCCGTTTGATTATTGAGATTGGTATTCCCCGTATTGAACTTAGGATAGTATATGTAAACTTTACACCAAAATGTGGTAGCTATTATTTATCCCACAATTAAAAAAAAAAATCAAAATATCGAATACCAGAATATAGGGGTGTTCATGGTTCGATTTTTTTTCTAAAAAACCAAACCAAGTAAGTCGGTTCTTAAAATATTAGAACCAAACCAAAGCAAACCAATTAAGTCAGCTTATTAGCGACTCATTTTTTGTCGGTTTTTATTGATTTTTCGATTTTTTCGATTATTTATCGAGATTTTTTCTTATTGTGCAACTTACGCTACCAAACACATATTCCGGTGATTACATTTTCAACGTAACACTATCAAACCAATTATTTTTTGAGAAATCTATCATTTATATTGATGATAATTGAATCAAATAGTGATGAATAATTTAAGTACTCAATTAAAAATCGATTATTTTTAACATGAAATAATTCTTGTAATTAGTAAAAGCAAACTACCAACCAAACTAGAAAGTAAAGCCAAATAATTAGATTATTGTAATAGCAAAGAACTTGACTTAAACTATAAATGACTAATATGTACCATAATATTTTAGAAACTTTATATATATATATATGAGTGTGTGTGTGAGTGTGTAATAATAAATTTAAATAGCTACTTTTATATATATATATATATATATATATGAGTGTGTGTGTGTGTAATAATAAATTTAAATAGCTACTTCTATAGTCAGTTTGGTTCGATTTTTTTGGTTATTTTTTTTATTAAACCAAACCTAACCAAATTTGATCGGTCTTTAAAATTCAAAACCAAACCAAACTTAAAAAGTATCGATTTTCTTTGGTCGATCTGGTTTGGATATACAAGAAAATTCAGTGGAGTAACTATTTTTATTTTTTATTTTACTGAATTACCTTAATTTGACTATGAATTAATTATATGTATTCTTTGCTACCCTACTCTCTTACACCAAACCAATGTGCTTATAACATGGTCTCTGATAATAGGCTAAAAGTGTATGGCTTGGCTTATGTTATACTCTAACTTAATGATGCTTTACTATCTTAAGTATGTGAAATAAGGATTAAAATATGCTCTAATGGTGACTTGTGTGTTTCACAAGAGTGCAATACCATAAGGAAAGCTTATGAAGGTGATCCGGGCAAGAATTGAAGTGGAATAGACCATGGGGTACCTGTTGGATGAATTGAAGGCTGAAGACTCAGGGATGAATGCGGAGACAGTAGAAAACCCTACTAGCGCGGCATTAGCGCGCCCCCGCTAGTTCAGCGATCCAGAGGCAGACAGGAACCCCACTAGCGCGGGCATAGCACGGCCTTAGCGCGCCCCGCTAGTACCGACGCGTGAGGCATTATTTCAGGGGTAAATTTGGAAGTCCCAGGCCATTCTACATCAACTATATAAGGTCAACTTCGCCCAAGAGAAGGTTTTAATGAGGTTTTAGAGTTTATAACACAAAGGCAAGAGGCAAGGAGGCAATTTGGGCATCAATCCATATCTCCTTCTCTTGTGATTTTTATCATTGTTCATGAATTCTTTTATAGTTTTCAGTATTTCTATGAGTAGCTAAATACTTTAATCTAAGGTTGTGGTGAAACCCGTTAGGGATGAACTAGTTTTCTTGTGAATATAGTTTTGAGTTGGTTATTTATCTCTATTTGTTCAACTACGTTCTTGTTGTAGTTAATTGAAAGGATCCTCAATTAGTTGTGCCTATTTATTATGTATCTGCTTGAGAGAGAGTGCATATTCAGTTAATTGTTGAACAACATCACTCCCGGAGTATAGACGAGAGTCATAACCGAGGGTTTAGAGGTTGGGTTAGAGATAATATACCTCGGGTGCAATCTAAAGTGAGATGTAACGTAAATATAGCTAGCATAGCTCGAGAGAGTGCGACTAGTAAATTATCATAAATGCTCGAGAGAGATTTACGATAGCTAGAGAGTTCATGATTGATAGAGACAACCAAGTCAAAGCTATAGGAACATACAACTAGGGAAAGTACCAACAGAGGAAACCATTGCCTTAGACCTTTATTCCAATTGTTTACAACTGTTGTTAGTTAATCTTAGTTTAGCAATTTCATTGATCTTAGTGGTAATTACAACATCGTTTAGTATTCATAAAGTTTGAGAAAGTTGATTACGTGAGAGTTTAGTATTCTGACGGCTTGCTTGATACGTTAATTCCCTGTGGGATCGAGTCTGGTCTTAATACCCCGGATTATATTTGCAACGCCCGCTTAGTCTTTTATTAGGCATAGTTGAGCGTGATCAAATTTTGGCGGCGTTTCCGGGGAATTTAACGGTGTTATTAATTGGAGTTGGAAGAATACAAAATACTTAAATATAGTCAATTTTCTTCAATTTTCATCTATACATTGAAAGTTTAACGTTTGCTAACTTGGTTGTACAGGTGCATGCCTAGAAACTCATCGAGAAATGGTGAAGTATTTGAAGCCTTATCAGACCCCGAGAAAGTTTTCAAGACCCTAAACCGGGCCAATCGGAAAAGCAAACAACAATCATCAATTGAACAACTTGAACCCGACATGGAAGATCCAAACAACAAGAACAACAATGGGGATGACGTGGTAGACCCAGTTGCGGAGATAGGGGCAGAGGCTCCTTTATATGACTGGGCATAACCCACAACAGAGAATTTTTCCACTGCGATATTAGTCCCTTAAATACAAGTTGAATCTTTCCAGATTACAAATACTATGCTGCACTTGTTGCAGAACAAGGGACTATTCTCAGGGTCATACATCAAAGACCCCCAACAGCATTTGAAGAATTTCCTGTCGATTTGCAAAACACAGAGGCAGCCAAACGTCACTCAGGAGGCAATAAAACTGTTGTTGTTTCCATTCTCAATGACTGGAGCACCCCAGACTTGGCTAAACTCACTCCCCATCAATTCCATTACCACATGGGAGGAGTTAGTTAAGTAGTTCATGAACAAATTTCATCCACCCAACAAGACATCTCAACAAATTGATGAAATCTTGAGCTTCAGACAGAAACCAGTTGAAACATTGCAGGATACATGGGAATGATTTAAGGGAATGCTGGTTATCTGTCCACACCATGGTATTCCTGAGCAGATGTTGGGGCACCATGGTATCTGTCCACATCGTGGAATGCAGAATGTGATAACATTCCTTATCCAGAAAACATGAATTATGTGTCAAATTATGGAAGCCAGAGACAAGGGGGCAGAACTGGGGTCAACAAGTTCAACCGTATAGACCACCTCACCAACAACAGAACAGTGGAAACATGGGTGTCATGAGACCACAAGGTAATGTAGCACCATATCAGAGGCCACCAGGTTATAACCATCGGAATCAACAACAAGCATACCACCCTCCTCAACATCAACAGCGGGGAAGGCAAGAAGATGGGTTCTCCAAGTTAGAAGCTATGATGCAATAGGTTATCGGGTCAACTGCCAAGATCAGTGAAAGAGTAAATGCCCATGACTCAGCCATTAAAAATATCGAGGTGCAGCTGGGGCAGATTTCAAATGCAGTTAACTCGTCCTCACGTAAATTTACCTGCTGATACTCAGGTGAATTCAAGGGACAAGGGCCCAAAGCAGCTAATGGCAGTGAGTCTCCGCAATGGTAGAGACCTGGACCTGGAATAAGAGATGGTGCATGAAAGTAGAAAGACAGATACATTAGTGCAAGTGCCTATTAAAATTGATGACTCGACTCCTTTTACCAAGGTCACAGTGCAGCCAGCTGAAGGAGAATCCAGTAAGCAAGGTGAAGCTGAGAAAGAACTAGAGGAAATAACAGAGCCAGCAGTTGAGGTGGTAGTGGAAAAGGAAAAAGAACAGATAACAGGAAAGAAGAGACCACCATCTCCATTCCCTCAAATACTGGCGAAATACCAGAAGGATGAGCAGTATAAGAAATTCTTAGACATGTTAAAGAAAATACAGGTAAATATCCCATTGATTGATGCATTGAAGGAAATGCTTGGCTATGCTAAAATGATGAAGAACTTGATGTCAAGAAAATTTGACTTCCAAGATCTGGCTACTGTCACCCTTACCCAGACTTGTAATGCGGTGGTGACGCGTCCTATTGCTGAAAAGTTGTCTGACCCAGGGAGTTTTATAATTCCTTGTACCATTGGCAACTTAGCTTTTTCCAAATCTCTATGTGACTTGGGGGCCAACATTAATCTGATGTCGCTGGCCATATATAAAAGACTGGGGATTGGTAGAGCCAGGCCTACCTCCATGCTGCTGCAACTTGCTGATAGGACAGTGAAGAGACCGTCGGGTATTCTGGACGATGTGTTAGTTCAAGTGGGGAAATTTGTGTTCCCTGCTGACTTTGTGATCTTAGACTGCCAGGTAGATGAAGAAATTCCCATAATCTTGGGAAGGCCATTCTTGGTCACAGGCAGAGCCCTCATCGATTGTGAGACTGGTGAGCTTAAGATGAGGCTCAATGATGAAGAAATCACGTTCAACGTGTAGAAGTCTATGAGGCGACCAAGCGAGTTCGCCAACTACTCTCTTATTTATGCCGTGAACGTGATCCTGGAAGAAGATGATGCGTCCCTGAATGTTGGGGACCCTTTGACTGCATGTTTGATGAACCTAGATGATATGAACGATGAGGAACTAGCAAAATGGGTATTAGCACTGGAAGGAAAAGGGGCATGGTCGAGGGCTCTCTAAATTGAACCATTACACTTGGAAAAGAGAGAGAGTCCGCCAGCCAAGCCCTCAGTTGAAGTACCACCCAAGTTAGAGCTGAAGCCTTTACCAGCGCACCTCAGGTATGCATTTCTTGGACCTAACTCTACATTACCTGTTATTATTTCATCTGGGTTGTTAGATGTGCAGGAACAACAGTTGTTACAGGTACATTCAGAATGCAAGACTGCCATTGGTTGGACAATGGCAGATATCAAAGGGATCATCCCAGCCTATTGCATGCACAAGATTCTCCTGGAAGAGGGACACAGACCTTCTAGGGAACACCAAAGGCGGTTGAACCCAAATATGAAGGAAGTGGTGAAGAAGGAAATTATAAAGTGGTTAGATGCGGGAATCATTTTCCCCATCTCTGACAGCAGTTGGGTTAGCCCAGTACAGTATGTACCAAAGAAGGGTGGTATGACAGTGGTAAGGAATGATAAAAACAAGCTTATATCCACTAGAACCGTCACGGGTTGGAGAATATGCATGGACTACAGAAAGTTGAACCTTGCCACCCGCAAAGACCACTTCCCACTTCCCTTCATTGATCAGATGCTCGACCGGCTAGCAGGGAGGTCTCATTTTTATTTCCTGGATGGGTATTCGGGGTACAACCAGATTTCTATTGCCCCGGAGGATAGGGAAAAGACCTCCTTCACATACCCTTATAGGGTATTTGCCTTCAGGAGGATGCCATTTGGCCTCTGCAATGCACCTGTAACATTCCAACGGTGCATGATGGCCATTTTCACAGACATGGTGGAAGATATTATGGAGGTCTTCATGGACGATTTCTCAGTGGTGGGAAATTCGTTTGATGAATGCCTAGAAAATTTAAACCGTGTACTGAAGAGGTACATCGAGACGAACCTAGTGCTGAATTGGGAGAAATGCCATTTCATGGTACAAGAAGGAATCGTCTTGGGACACTTGGTTTCGAGTAAAGGTATTTAGGTGGACAGAGCCAAGTTAGACGTGATTGAAAAACTACCTCCGCCCACGTCAGTCAAAGCTATTCGTAGCTTCCTGGGACACGCCAGATTCTACCGGCGATTCATCAAGGATTTTTCCAAAATTGCCAACCCTCTCTGTAAGTTACTAGAAAAAGATAACCCATTTGTGTTTTCTGATGATTGCAGGGTAGATTTTGAGGAGCTAAAGAAGCGGTTAGTCACAACACCGATTATAGTTGCCCCCGACTGGGAGCAATCATTCGAATTCATGTGTGACGCTAGTGACTATGTTGTGGGAGCCGTGTTGGGTCAGCGCAGGGATAAGGTAATGCACCCAATTTACTACGCAAGTAGGACGTTGAGTGGAGCTCAGCTGAATTACACGGTAACAGAAAAAGAGATGTTGGATGTAGTGTTTGCCTTTGACAAGTTCAGGTCTTACCTGATTGGGTCGAAGGTGATCGTGTACACTGATCACGCAGCCATTCGGTACTTGGTCGAGAAAAGAGAGTCTAAGTCGTGCCTAATTAATTGGGTGCTGCTTTTGCAAGAGTTTGACTTGGAGATTCGTGACCGTAAGGGAACAGAGAACCAAGTCGCTGATAATTTATCACGCCTTGAAGGTGCTGAAAAGGCACCTGAGTCTGAGGATATTTTGGATACCTTTCCAGATGAGCAGTTGCTAGCCAAAAGTGTGGGAGAGGTGCCATGGTACGCAGATATTGCTAATTACCTGGCATGCGGCATCGACCCTTATGAGCTCTCCTCTGTGCAAAAGAAATGATTTTATCGTGACTGCCGAAACTACTATTGGGACGAACCGTATTTGTTCAGAATTTGTATTGATAACATGATCCGGAGAAGCGTCCCCGAGATAGAACAATTTTCTATTTTGCAGGCTTGTCACGCGTCACCTTATGGGGGACACTTCAGAGGAGTACGGACAGCAGCAAAGGTGTTAGAGGCCGGTTTCTACTGGCCAAAAATTTTCAAGGATGCCCACCAGTGGGTAAAGGGATACAACGAATGCCAAAGAACGGGAAACATATCCCGTCGACATTTGCCTATGAAACCAATTCAGGAAGTTGAGGTGTTCGATGTTTGGGGGATCGATTTCATGGGTCCCTTCCTCAGCTCTTACGGCAATAAGTACATACTTGTTGCTGTAGATTACATGTCCAAATGGGCGGAAGCTGCAGCATTCCCTACCAATGATTCGAGAGTGATGGTGGGGTTTTTGAAGAAGAATATTTTCACCCGGTTTGGGATTCCAAGAGCCATTATCAGTGATGGGGGCACACACTTTTACAATCGTGTATTTGAGAAGTTGCTGGATAAATATTATGTGCGCCACAGGGTGGCTAACCCGTATCATCCCCAAACTAGCGGGCAGGTAGAGGTCTCTAAAGGAGAGATCAAGAGTGTGCTCACGAAAACTGTAAACGCCACAAGAACAGATTGGGCAAAAAATCTTGACGATGCACTCTGGGTATGTAGTACCGCATTCAAAACACCAATCGGTATGTCCCCATACAAGTTGGTATTTGGGAAGGCCTGTGATGCGAGACTAAAATGCATAGTTTAACATGTGATATACCTTACATTTTATGCGCATTAATGATAAAATTACACTTATTATGTGCTTAATGGAGTTATTTCATGTGTAGGTGAAGTGGAGATGGAAATGGGGCTAAAAGGATACAAATACGTCAAAAAATACGCGAAAGGAGGCACCCGGGCGATAGCCGAGCGACAGAGCCAAACAGCCTGCCCTACCCTGGCGTTAGCAAGGTGTTAGGACTGAAACGCCAGCCCTACCCTGGCGTTAGGGCTGAAACGCCAGCCCTTGCCTGGCG
>ML404665.1:56481-115544 GCA_005239525.1 Nicotiana knightiana | reverse complement strand
TAACATAGAGCTTGTGATAATTTGAGAATTTTCCCGTGAATTTGCTATGAAATCAAGTAAGAACCGTATATTAATGATCCTTAGGCTTGGGGTGAGTGTTCCCTTTGAGAATTATTGGAATCCGAGCGTGCAGGCTCGCGGTTGGATTTTGGGAATTTCTCAAGAATGTTGAGTTATTGAAAAATTAGGATAATTTTCCCTATTTTGAGCATGCATTGATGTCATTGTACCATATTTGGCTAGTTGCGAGTCCTCGGGTGTAGAGTTCGGAGATTTGGGCGCATCCTTGGTCCTAGGGGTAGATTCGACACAAGGTGAGTCTCCTTTCTAACCTTGTAAGAGGGAATTGTCCCCATAGGTGTTATATATCCTGTGTGTAATTGTTTTGGGGGATACATGCGTACAACGTGACGAGAGTCTGTACGTAGCGTCTACTTTATCATGTCGGGTAGCTTTAGGGCTCACGAGCATGCCATTACCTGCCTTATGTGTATCTTTAGCCAAACTTTGAGTTTTTTATCATCATTGAACCAGTATGCTTATTATCTTTGAACTAGTATGCAAAAATGGTAGAGAGTTGCCTCTGAAATTTAGGGGAATAGACCTTAGTTACAAGTATAGCCTCGGCTAAGGTTATTGATAAGTCCGGTATATATATATGTTAATTATATATAAGAGTCAGCACTCGAGTCACAGATATGATTCGCGATCGAGGGTAGCTTTATGTTAATTATATATATGAATCAGCACTCGAGTCGCAGGTATGATTCGCGATCGAGGGGAGCTTTATGTTAATTATACATATGAGTCAGCACTCGAGTCGCAGGTATTATCCGTGATCGAGGAGTGGTTTATGTTAATTATATATATGAGTCATCACTCGAGTCGCAGGTATGATTCGCGATCGAGGGGAGCTTTATGTTAACTATGTATATATGAATTAGTGTCTAGATATTTCCTGATGACTCAGGCCGATTGTCCTATCCTTGTGTGCGCTTGAGGCTATTGGGTACTGTTTTCCATTGATATTTACTTGACAGATATTCGGGGGAAAAGGGAAAGTGCACATTGTCGCCTATTTTCAGTACTTACCTGGTTTTCTGTATTTGATAGATATTTGTTGCTTACTATCTCACATTTCTACTGCATTCCGTATATCCTGTTTACATTATTACTGTTGGACCGTAGTGAGTGTCATGTCGACTCTCGTCACCTGTTCTGGTGTGACCGCAGGTGCGGTTGCCCAGTCGCAGGTGCCGGACCTCTTCTACGGTCCCCAGCATCGCAGGTGCGATCCCCCAGTGGCCTGGTCAATTATCACAGGTGCACACAGTATTCCGCAGGTGCGGTCTGCACTCCGCAGGTGCTGGCCCAGGCTCCCCAGTCCATTTCCGCAGGTGCGAGACCGCAGGTGCGGTCCTCGAGCCTCATGTGCGAAAACACTGTCCAGACAGTGTGTTTAGATACACGGGTTTTAAACCCATTTCCTCATTTCCTTCTTCTTCCTTGGGCGATTTTCCACCAGTGTTGAGGGGCTATCGACCTGATCATTTAAGGTAAGTAAACTTTACTCAAGAATTAGCTTCATGCATGGATTTTTAGCTTAATTAACTACATAAATTAGTGAAATCAAGAATTGGGTAGTAACATAGAGCTTGTGATAATTTGAGAATTTTCCCGTGAATTGGCTATGAAATCAAGTAAGAATCGTATACTAATGATCCTTAGGCTTGGGGTGAGTGTTCCCTTCGAGAATTATTGGAATCTGAGTGTGCGGGCCCGGGGTAGGATTTTGAGAATTTCTCAAGAACGTTGAGTTATTGAAAAATTAGGATAATTTTCCATATTTTGATCATGCATTGATGTCATTGTACCGTATTTGGCTAGTTACGAGTCCTCGGGTGTAGAGTTCGGAGATTCGGGCACATCCTTGGTCCGAGGGGTAGATTTGACATGAGGTGAGTCTCCTTTCTAACCTTGTAAGAGGAAATTGTCCCCATAGGTGTTATATATGCTGTGTGTAATTGTTTTGGAGGCTACGTGCATACAACGTGACGAGAGTCCATACGTAGCGTCTACTTTATCATTTCGGGTAGCTTTAGGGATCACGAGCATGCCATTACCTTCCTTATGTGTATCCTTAGCCAAACTTTGAGTTGTTTATCACTTTGAAACAGTATGCTTATTATATTTGAACTAGTATGCAAAAATGGTAGAGAGTTGCCTCTGAAGTTCAGGTGAATAGACCTTTGTTACAAGTATAGCCTCGACTAAGGTTATTGATATGTCCGGTATATATATATATGTTACATATATATATGTTAATTATATATAAGACTCAGCACTTGAGTCGCAGGTATGATTCGCGATCGAGGGGAGCTTTATGTTAATTATACATATGAGTCAGCACTCGAGTCGCAAGTATAATTCGCGATCGAGGGGAGCTTTATTTTAATTATATATATGAGTCAGCACTCGAGTCGCAGATATGATTCGCGATCGAGGGGAGCTTTATGCTAACTATGTATATATGAATTAGTGTCTAGATATTTCCTGATGACTCAGGCCGACTGTCATATCTTGTGTGCGCTTGAGGCTATTGGGTACTGTTTTCCATTGGTATTGACTTGACAGATATTCGGGGGAAAAGGGAAAGTGCACATTGTAGCTTATTTTCAGTACTTACCTGGTTTTCCGTATTTGATAGATATCTACTGCTTACTGTCTCACATTTCTACTGCATTTTGTATATCCTGTTTACATGATTACTGTTGGACCGTAGTGAGTGTCATGTCGACCTCTCGTCACTACCTCTTCGAGGTTAGGTGGGATACTCACTGGGTACATTTATACTATGTACTCATGCTGCACTTCTGTACTTTATTGTATAGGTTCTGAGGTTGNCCCCCCCCCCCCCAACGTTTCTCAATTGTGCTATGGAGTTATCTTTTGTCTATATTCTGTCTATTCCTCTCAAGCAGTTGTACAGTCTTGTATTATATTTTTGTATATTCTACTAGTTCCTGTCACATACATAGTAGACTCTTATTTTGGTACTGTATATATTTATATATATATATTGGATCACGATCATTTTTGGCTGTATGTATTAAAATTGGTAAATGTTTCCACTTTTATTTAAATGAGTTAAGTTTAAAACTTTGGGAAATATGTGGGATTTGTATTTTAATAAGGAGAACCTCACTAGTAAACAAATGTTGGCTTGCCTGACTACAGTGTTGTGCGCCATCACGACCCGTGTGGGATTTTGGGACATGACTCCTGGCCTCATCTCTCTACTGGTTGTATGATTTTCATGTTACTTGAGGATAATCTCAAGGGATTCGAACCAAATTTGGTTCAAGGTCTCTCATTTCTTGATTAATCTGTCTTATGTTCTCTCCGATATCTATGAGTACTAGTATTTTCGTGTTTTTATGGTTTCAAATCTTTGGTTCAAACCAGATTTTGATTCACCTCTATTTATTTTCATGAACCTAGCTATTTTTGGTTGAATCCATTTAGATCTCCTTAGATCTGCTGCGATTTTGAGTTTGTTTGATATTTTTCCTTAAAGTTTTCTGTTTTTGCTATTTATTGTTAACTGATTTTATTTTACCCTAAAAGTTAGGGTTTCGATTTCTGATGGGTTTCTGCAAAGAACGTTTAAATGTTTTCGACTCTGCTTTTCTTCTTTATTTTTTCGACTGATTTTACTTGAGTTTCAGTTCCATGTCTTTGATATGTCTTAGGGTTTTAATTATTCGACTATTTATTATACTGCTTTACCTTTTACCTTAGCTCTGTCAATTAATTGTTAAGTGATTTATTTGCCTAAATTAGGGTTTAAATTAGTACTTGTATTTCCTTATTAAATTCTTACGTGCTCTTACCTTATTTATGTACCTGTATTGCTGGCTGATTTGGTGCTCTGACTTCTAATTGATTATGGAATCAGTTCTTACTTTATTTAACTTCATTCTTAGAAACTGATTGATTCCGTGTGAGATCATCCTTAAATTAAGTGATACTTACTTGATTCTGCATGTTAATTGATTCCTGTTAACCTTAATTGACTGATTAACTGATCTTCATACCTTATTTGTGTGTAATTTATTTTCACACCTTATTTGTATTACTCTATCGTGTGCTAATTAAATCCTCTCTTTGTTATGATTTAAGAAAAAATACATACACACACTGACACTAAGACTCACGCACACATTTTACAACCTCCTCACTGAAACTCTTAAGTTCATGTTCTCTCAAAAAACTCAAGTTCTCTCTTTTTGTTATTCTGATTTTGCTACATTGTCTGGCCGGCTGAAAGCCAAGGCTAGACTCTCTAGATTCAAATTGCTTTTACATTCCTGTTTGATTTCTTCTCAACTTGTATGCTTTAACTCTTGTCATCCTATTTCTGTTCTATGTGCTTATTTTGTTAGTTTATTTCAAAACCTCAACATGTTTCTGTTTGCTATATGCCCACATGATTTCACTTTGTGATAATAATAACTAGGTTATCCAATAATGTGAAACCCTGTATAATTAGTTGTACATTTCTTGTTCTGCAAAACATGTAATATGTGACTAACTCTGTTTGTTAGTTCAAGTATCCTTGCTCTTTTGTGATTACTTTAAATTTGGTATGAATATCTAGTTTGAATAAATACCAATCTGCTTAGACTATTTACTGAATATGGATTCTATTTTTTTCCCTATACAACTTTGTTTGCAACCATGTAATCTGAATCTGTTTGCTTCTGAAAACCAAAATGTCTTCCAAACAGTCCCCCTTACCCCCTATGTACTAGTTTTCAAACTTCTACTCTTAGTTATCTAGGTTCCTACCACCCCTAGTGTGAGCACTGCCTAGGGTCCTTGAGACTCCTCCGAACTCTGACACATTGAGGCTGGTCTTCCAGTCTTTTATGAACTGTTTCTTTAAGTTTTGTCCTGGTGTGAGCATTGCCCAGGGTCCCTGATGCCCTTGGGAACTTTGACGCACTAGGAACCTAATTTTATGTTCCATGGATGGACCACATGTATACTTCATACTTGCTTTGCTTGAAGGCCTGGTTCCCAGGTTTATATTGGGCCTATGAAGGCTCCCTATGGTATAATGAATTTTGCTGTGTAATTAATTCATTATTGGGTTGTAATAATCTATGTAATAAACAGATATGGGGTTATTAGTAAAAGCTGGGGTGGGATTATATATTTTTGTTAAAAGAATTGGGTAGAAATCCTTCCTATAAGTCTATTGTGTTGGTTACTTATGTGCATGATACTGTTCATTTAGAGATCCTGCCTATAGGATGGTTTTCTGACTGTTTGTGACTATGAATCTTTATATTAGAGACACTGCCTATAGGTCTTCTGTTAATTCTGTATTAGAATCCATGTTCATAGGATCTACACATATTTCCAATCTCAACGTGCATTGGTGATCATGTATATAGGATCATATTTGTATGAATTAATAAACTTTTCTGGTGACTTGTCTAAAATTCTGTCCACATGTGATTAATAGAATTCATGCCTATAGGGATTAAAATCAGTTCAACTTAGATATCATGCCTATAGGAGATGTAAAAATCAGTTTCAACTTAGATATCATGTCTATAGGATTCAAACTAATAGATATCATGCCTATAGGGTGAAATCCGTTTCTAAACTTAGAGATCATATTTATAGGGGTTTAATCAGTTTCAACACTTAGAAATTATGTGTATAGGAGTTAAATTAATTCTGCAAAATTAGAAAGCATGGCTATAAGATCTAAAAAGATAAAACATGTCTTTATGAGCAATTCTCTTAGAAACCATGTTATAGGTCTATAATTAACCGTTGTAGATGCCATGCCTATAGGATTCTGCTCTGGTTATCACTTAGGCAAACCTATAGGGTTTCTAAGGATTCCGGGCCTAAAACTGTGACATCTTGCTGCTTGAAATGTGCCAAAATTCAAGGCTTAATCAAATCAGTTGGCAAGCCAGTAGGTCCCAATGCTCGTCTTAATAAACTGGTTTCTTACCTTCTGTTTATGCCCATCTACATATTCTGCCTATAAGATCCTAAATTAATGAAATTTCCTTATTGAATTACTTGTATTTGTTGGTACTTGTGGAGGTTAACATGATCCCTTATTTGCTCCTTACATGATAGTCCTATCTGAATTTTGCTTGTCGCCTAGATTTTTCTCATTTTAAGCAACACAGTTCAGTCTAGAACTACCTTAAATAGAGGTCCTAAACACCTCCAGGACCATAGGTAAGGGACGGGTAGTGCACGCATAAAGAACGAGTTAGAAGCTACTAGAACACTTAAGTAACAACTGAAAGATAGTAATTGGGTAGTAAAGGAAATGATGACCCGTGTGCTAATACTATGTGAAGCACCCCAACTTGGGGAAAGTTACCAAGTATTGCATGGAAATCATCCTATAGGCTAAAAAACTTAGGACCCCTTTTAATTCATGTTTTGAAATAATAGTTGTCTAAATTACTTAATTTTCCTTTAAGACTAATTCGCTTAATTAAGTTCGATCGGGACCCACCGTTGTGGACCTCAAGGAGTGCCTAACACCTTCCCCTCAAGGTAATTTCGAGCCCTTACCCAATCTCTGGTGATGCAAACTAGTTTCATGAGTTAACTGCTCTAGGTGCCTAATGCACCTTAATCCGTTAGGTGGCGACTCTTCAAATCCCATACTCCCATCCCAAAAGGAAGGGAGTTGTCCCAAAAAATGTCAAAACCCAATTTCGCGAGAAAAAGGGGGCGCGACACCCGGGAAGGCCAATGTGGTTACCAATGCCTTAAGTAAAAAGGCAGCGAGTATTGGCAGCCTTGCGTATATTCCAATTAGTAAGAGACGCTTGCATCAGATGTTCAAGATATGGTCAATCAGTTCGTGAGGTTGGATGTTTCAAAGCCTAGTCATGTCCTAGCTTGTACAGTTGCTCGGTATTCCTTGTTTGAGCGCATCAGGGAGCGGCATGTCACGCCCCAAAATCGAGGGACGAAACCGGCACCCAACCGGATGAACCCGGTCAAGCGGACCTGGATTGCCTTTCCTACCCAACGCATTTCCCCATGTTCATAATGCACGTTTTATAAGTGAAACAACAAAATAAAATCAGGTATGCGTTTACAACATAAATCCCTTTCTTCTTTTAACATTTTCAACATTAGATCTTACCAAAACATACATATTAAGTACAACATTCATGATACGGAACCACGATTATGAGTAAGTACAACAACTACCCAAAATATGTTTACAACCCACATATTGTCTACGGATCCTCTAAGAGTGCGAAGAAAAATATATAGATTTGCCGGTAACAAGGCCCCGACTATACCTCAAAAGGAATGACATAAATAAAATGAGTTAACATGATTTACACACAGCCCCGAGAGGAAGTGGGGCTCACCAAGACTGCTGAAGAGATGGAGGGAAAGGCACCACTATCGGCAATCAGCACTACCTACTACAGAATCACGTACGTCCATTTAAAAGATGTAGCGCTCTCGGAAAAAGGGATGTAACTACCATTGAATAGCACTAGTATGTATGAACAAACCTGCTCTAGATAGGATAAACATCAACAATCAACACAAACAGAGGCATCATACAACAATACACCGAGGCAAGGAAAAACACAAACAAGAGTTACCACATTCCTCATCCTGTTTTTCCATCCTTTACTTAATGTACTTTTAAGTTCATCTTGTTATTATTATCACTGATCCACCATTTCGTTGTCACACGGAGTCCGATCTATGCCCGATCAGCTAAGCCATCCTAGGTGAGGTCCGAGTTTCAATCACATCACATATAACCACTATGGCTTATTCTCATAGAGTCCGATCTCTGCCCGAATTGGCTAGGCTAACACCGTGGCTTGTGCACAGCACACGAAGTCCGATATCTACCCGATCGACTAGGCCATCTCAACTGTAAATAGTGAGGACAATAATCATCACCAAATCATCATCATATCACAATATCAAGTCATCCATGTGTACGACATCGAGTCCGATCCCAGCCAGACCGGATAGGACTTCTCACCCCTAGGACATTCTCCTGGTACAATTATGGGTGTTTTAGATCACTTACATCATTTTTAACCTTTTTGATCCCCAACACATATTGTTCTTTGATTCGTCTTTCATATCCTTAGAATCCTTTGATTCACATTTCACAACAATCATCCTTTAATCCATATTCCATAACCATCCATTCCATTAATTCATGTTTCACAACAACTCAACCTCATGTTTCGCATTTCACATCATTACCATCTCTTTACCCACATTTCATATCATATGAACTTATGATTCATATTTTATACCATTCTAGTCTTTCATAATTACCACACCCATCATATGCAAGGATCACACACATAGTAGAAGAAGGAATATAATGATCACAACTCATATACTCAAGTATCACAACGATATGGTATTAGCATGGAATGACATAGACGCAAATATCCCTCAATTAGGCACATAGAACACATAAATTCCATAGATATCCGACAAGAGAATCATACCCGGTAAGTGAGCAAAATGGGTTTATCCTATGAGGATTAGAGTTAGCCATACATACCTCGAGTTGGAATTTCTCTATAATTTCTATCCAAAATCACCAGACCTTCTAACGCCTTCAATCTAATTTACAATGTGACACATTCAAACTTTGAGTTAGGAACCTTGAACTCATTTGGGCATTTTATCAACTACTATATGGTCCTTTAGATTAACTAACCCCTTTTTAGTGAAAGATTGCCCTAGCTTATGTCCCGTTGCTAGATTATGGTAGATTATTCACATGCATGAAAGGTCTTAACTCTCATATTCAAGAAGCAACCTATCTGTTTTCTATTCTAACTAAAATCTAAAAAATTTGGGGGAAATGGGGTGAAGACTTACCTCTTATGGTGAAGAAGATGAAGACTACTCGATTAGTTCTAGGCCTGAGCAGAGATGGAGGATCAACTTGGGGAAGATGGGGACTTCTCTCACTAGAACCCACTCTCACTTCTCTCTATTTTAGTCAGATTATTGTTAAAAATGAAGGGGCCGAGTGTTTTATAAAACTGGGGGTCGGGGTTTAAAATTAGAAAATAGAAGCCCCGAAGCAGGAAGTGTGGTCAGGAATGCGATCGCATTCCTGCTATGCGGTCTACATTCCTGTTGCATAAATGTCCCTCAAATGAGCCAAAATGGAACCGGATTGCCCAGGTATGCGACCACTATGCGGTCTGCATACCTGTTATGCGATCGCATAGTGCATCGCATAACCTCCTTCGCAAAAATGGAGGTGCAAGGATGCGACAGTTATGCGGTCCGCATTCCCAAAATGCGATCGTATCTTGGGCCGCATAACTGTCCTCAAATTGGACATCAGGCTTTCCAGGTATGCAACCACTATGCGGTTCGCATACCTGATCTGCGATCGCATAGTGGACCGTAGATCTGCGCAACTCTGGAAAATTTTATCTTTTAAGTCCCGGGGTACTTTTTACTCCAAAAAGGGTCTGTTTTAAGATTCACTACAGATATAACAATATGGGGACCTACCCGGGAATTGTTTTTAGTCAAGAAAATTTATAGGTCTTTACATCCTCCCCCACTTAAAATTCGTCCTCGAATGAGGACTCGGGGAGTTACTTTGGGTAAGAAAACACAAAGACACCATCCCACCTCCCAATTTTCACTAACTCCGATATTTTTCTGGAAATTTTGCCAGATTTTCCTCTGTAAATAGGCCTATCCACCTGTCAGAGGGCCCCCGAAACATATTTCAACAAGTTCCATATGATTTCAGCTACTTCACAAGTTGTACAAAGTGCAGATAACACAACGAATTTCACATAACTCTGTTATTTCAATGGGTTGCACATAATTCAACTAACACATACCCACAAATATGGCACAAGGTTGAAAAAAAATCACATGAGGAAGGAAGATAGGGAAGTGGGGTGTTTCTTGCACAAAATACATTTGCCTAAAGACAAAAAATCTTCAAAAACACTACTTGACTTATTCAAACAAATGAGGGTATTTTTCTTTCATTTCACTTTCCGCTTCCCACGTGGCTTCCTTGACTTGTTGAATCCGCCATAACACTTCAACCAAAGCAATATCCTTGTTTCTCAACCTACGAACTTGCCTATCAAGAATAGCGACGGGAACTTATTTATATGACAACTCTTCATTAACTTCAACAGTCTCAATTAGTACGATGGCAGATGGATCTCCAACTACCTTCTTCAGCATGGACACATGAAACACCGGGTGCACTAATGACATCTCAGGGGCCAACTCCAGCCTATACGCCACCTGTCTTATCCTCTAGGCGATCCTATACGGTCTGACATACCGTGGGCTCAACTTCCCCTTANAACAGTCTCAACCGATACGATGGCAGATGGATCCCCAACTACCTTCTTCAACATGGACACATGAAACACTGGGTGCACTAATGATATCTCAGGGGGCAACTCCAGCCTATACTCTACCTGTCATATCCTCTGGACGATCCTATATTGTCCGACATACCTTGGGCTCAACTCCTTCTTTCCAAACCGCATGACTCCCTTCATGGGAGATACCTTCAAGAATACCCAATCATCTACTTGAAACTCCAAATCCCTACGACGAACGTCCAAATAAGATTTCTGACAACTCTGAGCAGTTTTTAACCTCTCCGAAATGACTCTAACCTTCTCCATAGCTTGATATACAAGATCCGGTCCTAGCAGTTCCACCTCTCCAACCTCGAACCATCCAATTGGAGATCTACACCTTCTTCCGTACAATGCCTCAAATGGGGCCATCTGAATACTAGCATGGAAACTGTTGTTTTAAGCAAACTCTATAAGCGGCAAGTGATCATCCCAACTACCCTTAAAATAAAGCACACAAGCTCGTAACATGTCTTCAAGCATCTGAATAGTCCGTTCTGCTTGCCCATCAATCTGTGGGTGGAATATTGTGCTGAGATTTACCTGCGTACCCAAACCTTGCTGGAATTTCCTCCAAAAGTTAGCTGTGAACGGGGCCCCTCGATCCGAAATAATAGATACTGGAGTGCCATGGAGTCTGACTATTTCTTTGATATATAACTGAGCATATATCAAGAAATGCGCTAACTTCGTGAGCCGATCCACTATCACCCAAATTGAGTCGAACTTACGCGGAGTGCGGGGTAACCTCACCACAAAGTCCATATTGATCATCTTCCATTTCCATGTTGGTATTTCCATAAGCTGCGCCAACCTACCAGGCCTCTGATGCTCGGCCTTCACTTGCTGACTATTCGGACACCTAGCCACAAAGTCCGCCACACCCCTCTTCATACTATTCCACCAATAAATCTCCTTGAGATCGTGATACATTTTCGTACAACCTGGGTGTACGGAATACCTGGAATCGTGAGCCTCCGCCATTACTCCCTCTCGAAGATCATCCACGTCCGGAACACATAGCCTCCCTTGGCACCACAAGACACCGTCATCATTGCCGAGTGAAAATATTGTAGTCTTGTGATTCAGAATCGCCTCTCTCAACTGCGCCAATGATGGATCCCTGATTTTCTTTTCCTTGACTTTCGCTACAAGTGAAGACTCCGCTCTATTACGCACCACAACATTCCATTCACCCGAGACCGAAAGATAGACCCCCAGATTGGCCAACTGATAAACCTCTCGAGCCAAAGGCCTCCGACCTTCTTCCATATGAGCCAAGCTACCCATGGATTTCTGACTAAGAGCGTCGGTCACCACATTCGCCTTTCCTGGATGGTACAAAATTTTCATATCATAATCTTTGAGCAATTCCAACCATCTCCGCTGCCTTAAGTTCAATTCCTTCTGTTTGAACAAACACTGAAGACTCTTGTGATCTGTGAACACGTCCACATGGACACCATAAAGATATGCCGCCAAATTTTTAATGCAAACACAACTACTGCGAGCTCCAAATCATGCATCGGATAATTCTTCTCGTGATTCTTGAGCTGTCTTGAAGCATACGCTATTACCTTACCACATTGCATCAACACACATCCCAAACCAACCCTCGAAGCATCACAGTACACCACAAACTCCTTTGTACCTTCTGGCAAGGTCAATACCGGTGCCTAAGTCAATCTTGATTTCAATTCCTAGAAACTCCTTTCACAAGCATCGGACCACTGGATTATGGTAGATTAGTCAAGGGGAGGTGAGGGTAGAGAATCCCTCCACGAACCTCCGATAATACCCAGCCAAACCCAAGAAACTATGAATCTCTATCGGGGTCGTTGGTCTGGGCCAATCTTTTACCGCTGCAATCTTTTGGGGATCAACCTGAATCCCTTCCCTGGAAACAACATGGCCTAAAAAATTGACTGATTCTAGCCAAAACTCACATTTTGAAAACTTTGCATACAACTGGTGCTGATGAAGAGTCTGCAGAACTGCCATAAGGTGATTCGCATGATCTTCCTGACTTCGCGAATAAACAAGGATATCATCAATGAATACAATCACAAAGGAGTCAAGAAACGGTTGAAAACCCGATTCATAAGATCCATAAAAGTTGTTGGGGCGTTGGTTAGCCCAAAAGACATTACCAAGAATTCGAAGTGCCCATAACGAGTCCTGAAGGCGGTCTTAGGAATATCCTGCTCCCTGATCTTTAACTGATGATACCCGGACCGTAAATCAATCTTTGAGAAGAACCTAGCACCTTACAATTGGTCGAACAAATCATCTATTCGAGGTAATGGATACTTGTTTTTGATGGTGACCTTGTTGAACTGCCGATAATCAATACACATCCGAAGCCATCCATCCTTCTTTATGACAAAAAGAACCGGTGTGCCCCAAGGCGACACACTAGGCCTAATGAAACCCTTTTCTAATAGATCATTCAATTTCTCTTTTAACTCTCTCAATTCTACTGGTGCCATTCGGTAGGGTGGAATAGATATTGGCTGCATATCTGGCAATACATCAATCCCGAAATCAATCTCTCTATCAGGTGGGATCCCAGGAAGCTCATCCGGAAAAACCTCAAGAAACTCATTCACAACAGGAATTGATTCGGGAGCAAGCACCTCTGAAGTGGTGTCCGCAACCCGGACCAAGTGGTAGATACACCCCTTCCTGATCATCTTCGAGGCCTTAAGGTAGGAAATAAACCTGCCTTTTTGGCACAATATCATTCCCATTCCATTCAATAATTGGTTCGTTAGGAAACTCGAGCCTCATATTTCTGGCTCGGCAATCGAGTTTAGCAAAGCACGAGTACAGCCAATCCATCCCCATAATCATATCAAAATCTTCCATTCCTAGCTCAATAAGATCGTCCTTGGTATCCTGACCACACACCGTGAAAACACAATTCCTATAGACTTGCACGGTTATAATAGAATCACAACTGAAGTCGACACGGAGAACGGCTCATGAAGCTGTTCGGGTTCTATCCCAAAACTTGAAGCAACAAATGGAGTAACATATGACAAAGAAGACCCGGGATCAATAAGAGCATAAACATCATGTGTTTGAATAGTCAGAATACCTGTGACAACGTCTGGAGAAGCCTCTTCACTCTGGTGAACACTCAAAGCATAGAACTGACTGGGTCCTCCCCGACCTCGGGCACCACCCCTGGCTGCACCACGCGTTGCTGGTGCTGAAGGGCCTCGGGCTGGTGGGCGTGTTGAACATGTAGCAGCTGAAGAATTAGATGACTGGGCGGAACCCCATCCTGCACCCTGGCTGAACGAAGGGCAGTCTCTATGAATATGGCCCCTCACCCCACAACCCTAGCATATTGGCCGATCCAGATAACAGGGCCCAGTATGAAACTGCTCGCACTTGGGGCATGGGCCCCTCTGCTGCTACTAGAATCTCCCACGTGAACGGCCTGGCTGATGGAACCCCTTACCGCCAGAACTGGCCCCAAAATGACCTCTCTGTTGATGATGATGGTGACGCCCTGGTGGCGGGGCACTAGCTGATTACTAAGCATGAGACTGGGATAATCCTGATGACCCTCTCCCAGGAACTTGTCTCCCTCCTCCAAAAGAACCCCATGGCTACCCGCCGACAGGATTCTAGTACTAGTCTCTCTCTCCATTCCTATCTTTAATTTCCGAGCCTCCATAGACTGGGCAAATCGTAAAATCTTCCCATAGTTCATATCTGAATGCAGAGCAGTTGCAACAACTTCATTAATAACCAAGGCCCTGAACAAACCGGCAAACTTTGGCCTCGATAGTCAGCATCATGTGGATAACATACTTGGACAAGCACACGAACACCATATGATACTCCCGCACACTCATGTTGCCCTGCTTGAAGACGTTAAACTCTATAGCGCAGACTTCCATAGTCTCGGCAGGCAATAAATGATCCATGAAAGCACCTACAAACTCATCCCACCTCGTCGGAGGGCTCCACTCCCCACGGGAATCCTCCCATATCTCAAACCACGAATACGCTGCTCCCCTCAAACGATAGGAAGCTAACTCAACTCCCTATGTCTCTGTAGCCTTCATAACCCGAAGGGTCTTGTACATCTCTTCTATAAAATCTTAAGGGTCGGCCTCCGGGTCGGTGCCTGTGAACTCTGGAGGGGCTAAACGCAGAAACTGGTTGACCCTGGAACCTGAAGAATCCCCTTGCTCACTAGAGGATGTAGGGGAAACAATTGATCTTTGGGCCTGGGAGGCAACTAGCTGAGTCAACATCTGGATGGCTCCCCTGAAGTCCCTATCAGAAATACCGGGACCGAAAGTTGGGTCTGAGGAAGGATCAGGAACATCAGTGGGAGGGACTGTAGCACCCTCCGCTGGAGCAGGAATAGGAGTAGCCTGGCCTTAGATGGAAGAGTCAGGCAGATTCAGGGTCGGGGAATCATTCTCACCCGCACCATCAGATAAGTAATTTACGACCACTCCTGGGGTGGCATTGACCTCTACACCGAGTCAAGCTCTCTTCTTGGGTGCCATTTACTGAATATTGGAACAATGCACGAATTTGAGATAGAAAACCTCACCTTCCACCACATCAAACGATACTGAATAACAATAAAGGTTATTTTCCTAAATGTCCATGCATCCCCCTAATTATAGATGTGGTCGACAACACACCGATAAGAAGAGCTCTACTAGACACGACTCCGAGACATCCTATGACACTTTTAAAATCTTAGGCTCTAATACCAAGTTTTTCACGCCCCAAAACTGAGGGACGAGACCGGCGCCCAACCGGATGAACCCAATCAAGTGGACCTGGATTGCCTTTCCTACCCAACGCATTTCCCCTTGTTCATAATGTACATTTTATAAGTGAAACAGCAAAATAAAATCAAGCATGTGTTTACAACATAAATCCCTTTCTTCTTTTAACATTTTCAACATTACATCTTACCAAAACATACATACTAAGTACAAAGTTCCCGATACAGAACCATGATTATGAGTAAGTACAACAACTACCCAAAATATGTTTACAACCCACATAGTGTCTACGGAGCCTCTAAGAGTGCGGAGAAGAATACATAGACTTGCCGGTAACAAGGCCCCAACTATACCTCAAAAGGAAGGACATAAAAAAAATGAGTCAACATGATTTACACATAACCTCGAAAGGAAGTGGGGATCACCAAGACTGCTGAAGATATGGAGGTAAAGGCACCACTATCGGCGATCAGCGCTACCTGCTACAGAACCACGTACATCCATTTAAAATATGTAGCGCCCCCGGCAAAAGGGACGTTAGTACCATTGAATAGCACTAGTATGTATGAACAAACCTACTCTAGATAGGATAAACATCAACAGTCAACACAAACAGAGGCATCATACAACAATACACCGAGGCAAGGAAAAACACGAACAAGAGTTACCACATTCCTCATACCGTTTTTCCATCTTTTGGTTAATGTAATTTTAAGTTGATCTTGTTATTATTATTATTACTGATCCACCGTGTCGTTGTCACACGAAGTCCGATCTCTGCCCGATCGGCTAAGCCATCCTAGGTGAGGTCCGAATTTCAATCACATCACATATAACCACCGTGGCTTATTCTCACGGAGTCCGATCTCTGCCCGAATCAGCTAAGCTAACACCGTGGCTTGTGCACAGCACACGGAGTTCGATTTCTATCCGATCGGCTAGGCCATCTCAACTATAAACAGTGAGGACAATAATCATCATCAAATCATAATCATATTACAATATCAACTCATCCATGTGTACGACATAGAGTCCGATCCCAGCCAAATCGGATAGGCCTTCTCAGCCCTAGGACATTCTCCCGGTACAATTATGGGTGTTTTAGATCACTTACATCATTTTTAACCTTTTTGATCCCCAACACATATTGTTATTTGATTCGTCTTTCATATCATTAGAACCTTTGATTCACATTTCACAACAATTCATCCTTTTATCCATATTCCATAACCATCCATTCCATTAATTCATGTGTCACAACAATTCAACCTCCTATTTCGTATTTCACATCATTACCTTCTTTTTACCCATGTTTCATATCGTAGCAACTTTTGATTCATATTTCGTACCATTCTAGTCTTTCATAATTACCAGACCCATCATATGCAAGGATCATACACATAGTAGAAGAAGGAATATAATGATCATAACTCATATACTCAAGTAGCACAACGATATGGTATCAGTATGGAATAACATAGAAGAAAAGATTCCTCAATTAGGCACATAGAAAACATAAATTCCATAGATATTCGACAAGAGAATCATACACGAAAAGTGAGCAAAATGGGTTTATCCTATGAGGATTAGAGTTAGCCATACATACTTCGAGTTGGAATTTCTCTATAATTTCTATCCAAAATCACCGGAGCTTCTAACACCTTCAATCTAATTTACAATGTGACATATTCAAACTTAGAGTTAGGAACCTTGAACTCATTTAGGCATTTTATCAACTACTATGTGGTCCTTTAGATTAACTAACCCCTTTTTAGTGAAAGATTGCCCTAGCTTACTTCCCGTTGCTAGATTATGGTAGATTATTCACATGCATGCAAGGTCTTAACTCTCATCTTCAAGAACCAACCTGTGTGTGTTCTATTCTAACTAAAATTTGAAAATTTGGGGGAAATTGGGTGAAGACTTACCTCTTATGGTGAAGAAGATGAAGACTACTCGATTAGTTCCAGGCCTAAGCAGAGATGGAGGATCAACTTGGGGAATATGGGGACTTCTCTCACTAGAACCCACTCTCATTTCTCTCTATTTTAGTCAGATAGTTGTTAAAAATGAAGGGGAGGGGTGTTTTATAAAACTGGGGGTCGGGGTTTAAAATTAGAAATTAGAAGCCCCAAAGCAAGAAATGCGGTCAGGAATGCGATCACATTGCTACTATGCGGTCCACATTCCTGACGCATAAATGGCCCTCAAATGGGCCAAAATGGGAACCGGACTGCCCAGATATGCGACCACTATGTGGTCCGCATACCTGTTATACGATCGCACAGTGCGTCGCATAACCTCCTTCGCAAAAATGGAGGTGCAATGATGTGACAGCTATGCGGTCCGCATTCCCAAAATGCGATCGCATCTTAGGCCGCATAGCTGTCCTCAAATTGGACAACAGGCTATCTAGGTATTCGACCACTATGCGGTACGCATACCTGATCTCCGATCGGATAGTGGACCGCTGATCTGCGCAACTCTGGAAAATTTTATCTTTTAAGTCCCGGGGTACTTTTTACACCAAAAAGGGTCCGTTTTAAGATTTACTACGGATATAACAATATGGGGACCTACCTGGGCATTATTTTTAGTTAAGAAAATTTACGGGTCTTTACACGGTAGTATGAGGACACAATGCAGTACGGTGGTGCCAAGCAGGTTACTGTTGGAGATGATGGAGTTTTGAGGATGTAGGATCGTATTTGTGTGCTTAATGAATATGGAATTCGTGAGTTGATTCGTGAGAAGGCCCATAGTTCCCGGTATTTTATTCATCTGGGTGCCGCCAAGATGTATCAGGACTTACGGCAACATTACTGGTGGTGAAGGATGAAAAAGAATGTAGTTTCATATGTAACTCAGTGTCTAAATTGTCAACAAGTAAAGTATGAGCATCGGAGACCTAGTGGTTTGCTTTAAAAGTTTGAGATTCCTTAGTGGAAGTGGGAGCGTATCACTATGAATTTTGTTGTTGGACTCCCATGGACTCAGAGGAAGTTCAACACAGTATGGGTTATTATAGACAGGCTAACCAAGTCAGCGCATTTCATTTTGGTGGAATTTACCTATTCTTCAGAGCGGTTGGTTGGGATCAACATCCGCGAGATCGTTCATCTTCACAGTGTGCTAGCGTCTATCATTTCTGATCGAGGTACGTAGTTCACCTCGCACTTTTGGAGGGCAGTGCAGTGTGAGTTGGGCGCACAGGTTGAGTTGAGCACAACATTTCATCCTCAAACGGACGGACAATCTGAGCGCATTATTCAAATATTAGAGGATATGCTACGCACTTGTGTTATAGATTTTGGGGGTTCAGGGGATCAGTTCTTGCCACTTGCAGAGTTTGCCTACAACAACAACTACCAGTCGAGCATTCAGATGGCTCCCTATGAGGCATTATCGTTCGCCAGTTGGATGGTTCGACCCGGAGGAGGCTCGGTTGTTAGGTACAAATTTGGTACATGATGCCTTGGATAAGGTCAAGATTAATCAGATCGACTTTGCACAACTTAGTCGAGGTAGAAGAGTTATGCCTTCCATAGAGTTCATGATGTTGCATTCATTTTCAGAGAGAGGGTGTTGCTCGGGTGTTCCCTGTGTCCCTGCTCCGGAAGTATCACGGTGATCCGTCCCATGTGTTAGACTTCATATCAATCCAATTGGACAAGGATTTGACTTATGAGGAGGAACTAGTGGCTATTTTAGCCCTGCAGGTTCGACATTTGAGGTCTAAGAGTTATCCTTCGGTTCGATCAGGGGAGAGGTCATCACATCGAGGCAGCTACTTGGGAGTTCGAGTTGGACATGCGGAGTAGATATCCACGCCTTTTCACCAGTTGAGGTACGTTTCTATGTCCGTTCGAGGACGAACGATTGTTTTAGAGGTAGAGAATGTGATGATTCGATAGGTCATCTAGAGTTTTAATCCTTAATTCTGTGTTTTAAAGCCTCCAATTTCTTCTTTAAGTCTTCCTCGATTTGCATGTACAGTCCAGGTGTTTTTTCGGAAGGCTTTTATGTTAAAAATTGATAAAATATGAAATTATGCCTTAAAATTTTGTTTAAGTTGACTCCGGTCAATATTTTGAGAAAACAGACCCCGGATCCGTGTTTTGATGGTCTCGGTGGGTTCTTATCGTGATTTGGAACTTGGGCGTATGCCTAGAATTGAATTCGAAGGTCCCTAGATCGAGTTATCGCTTTTTGTTGAAATTTTGAAGTTTAAAGATTTAATGAATTCAAAGATTTGATCAATGTTTGACTTTGTTGATACCAGATCCGTATTTTGGTTTCGAAACTCGGTATAGGTCCATTACTATATTTTATGATTTATTTTCCAAACTTGGAGAAAATTGGAGTTGGTTTCACGTGATTCGGACGTCGGGTTGTTGAAATAGAAGTTCTTAAGTTTTATTGAAAATCTCATTTGAGTTGGTGTCCGATTCGTAGTTCTAGGTGTTATTATTGTGTTTTGATCGCATGAGCGAGTTCGTACAAGATTTTTGGACTTGTGTTCATGTTTAGTTTGGTACATCGAGGGCTTAGGTGAGTTTCGGATAGGCTACAGAGTGAGTTTGGACTTAGAAAATAGCTGGTGCAAATTTGTTCTGGTGAAGGTCTCTGACCTTGCAATTGCGAGGTAAGTATTCACAATTGCGAAGGACCCAATATTCTGTCTTGGTCGCAATTACGAAGAAAATATGCGCACTTAGAAATAGGGGTGGGTCAGGTAAGACTCGCATTTTCGATCAAAAAGGAGTCGCAATTGCAGAGGACCATAGTTCGCATTTGCAAACAAGTCATCGCAAATGCGATGGTAGCAGAGGTGTGAAGGCTTCACAATTGAGAGGGCTTTTTGCATTTGTGCGGTTCGCACTTGCGAACCCCAGGTCACAATTGCGACATCTGCGCCTGGTCAAAGCTAAGTTAGACGTGATTTTCCTCATTCTTTCAAATTTTCAAACATAGAAACCTTAGAGGCGATAAGAGCCCTTCTTCTCCAATTCGTTGGTAATTGATTCTAATCTACTTCCTTTCAATTAACCAATATATTTCATAAGATTTCAACCTAAAATCTAGAATTTTCATGGTGGAAATTGGGGATTTTGGTAGAATTAGAGATTTTTGTAAATTGGAATTTAAACCTCAAATTGAGGTCGGATTTCGAAATAAATTACATAACCGGGCTCGGGGGTGAATGGGTAATCGGGGTTTGGTCCGAATTTCGGGTTTGGACCATGCGGGTCTGAGAGTTAACTTTTTCAATAATGAACTAAATTGAACCTTTTTCATTTGTGGGTAGTTCTTAAGGTTTATTTTGAATCGTTGGGTTGATAATTTGCTAGATTTGGTTGGTTCAGAGGCTTGTTCGAAAAGAAAAGCCATGGTTGAGCTTTGAATTGATTTTTTGAGCGAGGTAAGTGTCGTGTTTAACCTTGACTTGATTGATTAGGACTTTTTTGCTTATGTGCTACTTGTTTAAAAGCTGGGTAAAACGTACATGTGAGGTGACAAGTACTTATGCGTTGTTGTTGGGTTGAAGCATGCGGGTGAGACTTGTTACTTGTAATCTACTTCTTTCTTTTATCATGATATCCATTCTTAGACTAGTTAATTACTAAATTGATAATTCCTTCCGCATTATGAGCTATCGGTTATAATTGAGTATTGTTTCCGAAGTTGAGGCTGGTATTGTGGAACCATTGTTGACGTAAGGGCTATTCTTGCTTATTCTATCTCTCTATTGTTATATGTTCATTGTTACATGGTATGTGAGAGTGTTAAATCATACCCGTATTTGAGAGTTAATGCACGATGGGTGATGCCGTATCGTATCTATTGTTTCATGATAAAATTGAGAGTAAAAGCACGAAGGGTGATGTCCTTCCGTATTTATCATTTTATGGAGAGATTGAGAGTAAAAGCACAAAGAGTGATGTCGTGCCATTATTACTGTTTCATGATGAGGTTGATAATGAAATCACGAAGGGTGATGTCGTGCAGTTTTTATTCATTATGTATATCTGCTTCATTTGCTGAAGGTTTATTGATTGTTTTATGTTACCATTCCCTGTTGTAGTTACCGTATCTTGTACCCCTTGTTGATACCCGATTTTACCCTCATGTTTTCCAAATACATATATATTTTCGAAATAGCATATTTGCATCATTATTTAGTTTACAAACCTATACAAGTATTTTCTATAATTTTCCATAATTTTTAGAGCTTTAAATTAATTTTTTATATTTAAATTATATATAAATATCTAGTAATTATCCTTTAAATTGTTTTGTGATAACTTAGTTACCTAATATAATTATTTTTGCACCTATAATATATGTTTCAAGTATTTTATCCATTCCATATAACTACATTAGCATTTTTCAAGTTATTTGTCTTAGTTTGCAATAATGGCCTATATTCATACAATTGTTCTTTATTTTATATTATTTGTGTCAAAATAGCATATTTATATTTTTTATAATAAAAATTTATTATTTTAAACATTTTAGTACATAAATAGTATTTTATTCATTTATTAGGCATTTTTTATAAATTATTTTGATAAATTTTGGGGTATTTAAAAAATAGTCCAATGTCTTACCTATTTTTCAGAGAAAAAACCACCCAGACCTCCGCCCAATTACCCCAAGCCCAAAACCAAATTACCCTTTTCAAGATACCCGATTACTCATGTAACGACCCGATCGGTCGTTCCGTGAGATTTACCCCGTTTCCCCCATTTCTGCTTTATCATATATTTCTTAGCCTGTTTATGTTGTGTTGGGTCAGTTGGTTTGGGTTCGGAGTGGTCATGGTGAGAATTGAAGCATTTAGTCTCCTAAAGTAGCTTAATAGTTGAAAAAGCCAATTGAGAGTTGACTTATTGGTGAATGACCTCAGAATGCGGATTTTATGGCTCGGATAGCTTCGTTAGGTGATTTGGAACTTAGGAGTGTGTTCGGAATGAAGTTTTGATGCCAGGTGTAGAATTAGGCTACAATTAGCAAAAGTTAGTTTTTGGCGATTTTCGGTCGGTAGTGAAAAATAGGCTATCGAGGTCGGAATGGGATTCCACAAGTTGGAACAGGTCCGTAATGTCATTTTTGTTATGTGTGCAAAATTTTAGGTCAATCAGAGGTGTTTTGGTTGGTTTCGGCGTCGTTGGAGAAAGTTGGAAGTTTCAAAGTTCATAGGCTTGAATTCGATGTAATTTTGGTGTTTTCATGTTGTTTTTGGTGTTTCGAAGGCTCGACTAAGTCTGAATAATGCTATGGAGTGTGTTAGTATGTTTGGTTGGGGCCCCGAGGAGCTCGGGATTGATTTCGGATGGTTGGCGGAGTTGTGAACTTGGAAATTTGCAGCAAATGGCTGCTGGTGTAAGTTTCTGGTGTTGGCCACACCTGTGGATAGGTAGCCACAGGTGCGACGTCGCAGGTGCGAAAGGCCATGCGCGGGTGTGAAGGGATGCTAGGCAGGAGGAGTCCGCAGGTGCGAAGAGTTGGCCGCACCTGCAAAGCCGCAGGTGCGAGAATGGGTCTGTTAGTGGGATTTCGCAGGTGCGCACCTGGGACGGCAGGTGCGGATCCACAGGTGCGATTAAAGGTCCGCAGGCGCGGAATTGCTGGGCAGGACAGTATAAAAGAAGCCTCCGTGAAATTTTAGTTATTTCACCATTGTTGCATGTGGTTGGAACTAATTTGAAGGCAATTTGAAGAGAGAATCTATGGGTCTTCAGTGGAGATAAGTTCCCGGGTTATTCAAGTCGATTATATGTTATTTTGATCGGATTAGGCTTATAAATTGAAGGATTTAAGTAGTAAAAGGTTGGGAAAAATGGGTGGAGGATTGGAAAATTATTTTGGCAATTTGGGTAGGAAATTGTGGTCCGATTGTGGTGTTTTTTGTATGTGTGGAATCGTGGTAGGATGGGGTTTCTAGTGATGTAAATTTTATCGAATTCCGAGATGTGGGCTCGGGGCTCGGGTTTGACCGAATTTTGAGATTTTTGTATAAATTGATAGTTTTCGATTGGTTTGTGTTCCTTTAGTATATATTCATGATGTTAAACTGGTTTTGGTTAGATTCGGAGCAATCGGGAGCCAATTTGAGGGGAAAGAGTATAGCGGACTAGTATTGTGGCCCGGTAGAGGTAAGTAATGATTATAAATCTTGTCCTGAGGGTATGAAACCCCGGACTTCATATTTCTCACTGATTTTAAAATGGTGCACATGTCAGATGACGAGTATGTGGCGTGCACTGATTTTTGGATTGGACTTGGTCCTCTCCGCGGCAACTACTGAGTTGCGTATTTTTACTCAAAACCTTATGCTAAATTGTGTTCTAAAGATTCTTGCAATATTTGGGCTATAAGCCATGTTTGGGGCCTCGTGTCGATCTATTTAGACCCCTTGGGGGCTTTTTACTGCAATTTTCCTCATTGTTTATTGATGATTTCACTCAGTCACATTGTGCTTACTATTTACGAAACTCAGCCCGATTTACACTACTTTGAGATTTTAAAATGATGTTTTGGGTCGAGTACCCCGTTTTACTGATTCTCCCGAGGGGCTTTTGAGAGGTTCTACTGAGTGAGGCCGAGGACCTGATTGTGAGGATATGATACGCCACGAGGTGTCTTGATATTAGCGCTTGAGCTGAAGAAGCCCCTTCGGAGTCTGCACACACCCCTAGTGAGCGCAGGTGAGTGTTGAGTGTTGAGTGCTGAGTGCCGAGTGATGAGTGATTGGGAGGCATGAGTGACCGTGAGGTTGATCGAGGGGTTGATACTGAGTGGCTGTGAGGTGCTGAGTGATGTTCTGCCCGAGGGGAGATTTATGATTCATATTTTTTCCTAAGTAGCTACTTATGATTTATTTCATTTTCATACTAAATCTTTCGGTTTGAAATTGTTGAAAATGTACATTTTTCAAAGGATTTTTCTGAAGTTGGTTTTAAGGCCTGATGATTTCATATATCAATGTATATACTGTTGGAGAGAAAGGCTGTGCATATTGTGAATTGATGATATTTATTTTTATGTGTTTTCTTGCCCGCTTAGACTTAATTTATTTTCATTACTACTGAGTTGGCGTACTCACATTACTCACTGCACCCCTGTGTGCAGATTCAGGTGAAGATACCGAGCATTAGCTATCTATTCCGTGCGAAGCCGGAGTGCGGGATATAGAGGTAGCTGTTCAGAGTCCGCAACATCTCTGTTTTCCCTTCTTGTTGTATCTAGCTATTTATTCGGAGGTTTTGTATTATAATAGTATACCTTTTTGGCTTATCTCTCTTAGATGCTCATGATATGTTGGCTCCGGGTTTTGGGGTTGGTGTCACTATTTATTGGCCTAATGTATTTAGTAAACTCTGTATATTTTATGAAATTCTTGAATTTGGTTGGAATTTTGAACGAATTTGTAAATATGTGATTGTTTGATAGCCTAGTTCCACGATAGGCGCCATCACGACCAGTTTAGGATTTGGGGTTGTGACAGTTTGGTATCAGAGCCTACGTTACATAGGACTCAACGGTCATGAGCAGGTTTAGTAGAGTCTTGTGGATCGGTACGGAGACGTTTGTACTTATCTTCGAGAGGCTGCAGAACTCTTAGGAAACATTTCCATCTTTCTTGAACTCTTTTGTGCTAATCTATTGATTCTTGAAATCTAAACTTATGTTGTTTCATTCTCTCACAGATGGTGAGGACACGTAATACCGATCAGAGTGACTAGACACTAGCTAGACCAGCGAGAGGTCGAGGCCGTGGTAGAGGTAGGGGGCCAGCCCGTGCAGCAGCCGGGAAGGTACCACAGGATCCCCCTATCGTTCAGGATCAGGTTCCCGCCAATGATGCTCCAGCGGGACAGGCTTAGGCACCGGTAATTCTTATTGTTATTCCGGGTCTTCAGGAGACCCTGTCTCAGATATTGACAGTGTGCACCAGTTTGGCTCAGGAAGTCGCCATTTCTTCTACGGCCACCACAGCCCAGGCCAGGGGAGGCAATCAAGCTTCAGCTGCCCGGACACCTGAGCAGGCGGTACGGGGTATTCAGGCACCGGGAGCAGCCCCAGCTCAGCCAGTTGCTCCGGTCCAGGATTATGTGGTCCCTGCTATGCCTGAGGACGAGCAGCGTAGGTTGGAGAGGTTCAGCAGACTTCAGCCTCCGACTTTCAGCGGTACAGAGGGCGAGGATGCCCAGGGGTTTCTACATAAGTGCTAGAGTATACTACGAACTGCGGATATTTTGGAGACCAGTGGGGTCTCATTTGTTACATTTCAGTTTGCGGGTGCTTCCTTTACTTGGTGGGAGTCATTCGAGAGGCGTCGGTCGGTTGGTTCAGCACCTCTCACCTTGCAACAGTTCTCCATGATCTTTTTGGAGAAGTATGTTCTCAGTCCCACAGAGAGGAGCAGTGCAGGCAGTTTGAGCAGCTGTGCCAGGGAGAGTTATCAGTTACTCAGTACAAGATGAGGTTTTCCGAGTTGGCTAGGCATGATTCTGAGATTTTCCCTACTGATAGGGAGAGGGTGAGGAGGTTTGTAGATGGTCATACTTATCAGCTCTGGCTATTTATGACTCGGGAGAGAGTATCAGGTGCTTCATTCGATCAGGTTGTTGACATAGCTTGAGATACTGAGTCAGTTCGCTGCTAGGAACGGGAGGAGAGGGAGGCCAAGAGGCCTCATGGATCAGATAGTTCTAGTGGTGCTCCCTTCAGGGGGCAGTTTCAGCAGGGTAGGGGCCGTTCATTCAAGCCTTCTCAGTTAGCTCGCCCAGCGTATAGTGGTGCATCTTCGGCCATGGTCCCCGTGGTTTCAGCTTGGTTGTACTTCATTTGGTGCCCTCCCAGCTCAGAGTGCAGCTCAGGCACCCCCAGTTCAGAGTTCTCCTATGCATGAGTCTTGTAGTGATCGTTCTAATGCCAGGGGTTTCTATCACTCCCCGCCTCCAGCTCCACGGAGTTGTTTTGAGTGTGGAGAGTTTGGGAACATGTGGAGGCAGTGTGCCCGTCCTCCCGGTGGTTCTTCTCAGCAACCCTCAACTTCAGCTCCAGTTACTTCACCACCCGCCCAGGCAGCCAGGGTGGTAGTCAGTCAGCCAGTGGCCGCCCCAGAGGGGGAGGTCTAGCGAGGGGAGGTCAGGCCCGCATGTATGCATTTCCAGCCATGCCAGATGCTATGGCCTCAGATGCCATGATCACAGGTATTGTCTCGTCTGTTGCCGAGATGCTTTGGCTTTATTTGTCCCTAGATCTACATATTCCTATGTTTCTTCATATTTTTCCCGTTTTCTGAATATGCCCCGTGAGTCTCTAGTCACCTCTGTTCATGTGTCGACTCCGGTGGGCGATAGTGTTGTTGTGGACCGTGTGTATCGGTTGTGCATGATATCTATTGGGGGTCTGGAGACCCGAGTGGACCTACTGTTACTCAACATGGTCAATTTTGATGTGATATTGGGCATGGATTGGTTATCTCCATGTCATGCTATTCTTTATTGTCATGCTAAGACTGTGACCTTAGCTATGCCAGGATGTCCAAGGGTTGAGTGGAGAGGTTCTTCTGAGTATATGCCTAGGTGATTTCCTACCTGAAGGCTCAGCTCATGGTTGAGAAAGGGTATTTTATCTATCTGGATTTTGTGAGGGATGTCAGTGGTGAGACTCCCGCTATTGATTCGATTCCTGTGGTCCGTGACTTTCCAGACGTGTTTCCTGCAGACCTACCAGGCATGCCACCTGACAGGGACATTGATTTTGGTATTAACTTGGTGTCAGGCACCCATCCTATTTCTATTCCACCTTATCATATGGCACTAGAGGAGCTAAAGGAATTGAAGGAGCAGCTTCAAGAACTCGTAGATAAGGGGTTCATTCGGCCTAGTGTGTAACCTTGGGGTGCACGGTGTTGTTCATGAAGAAGAAGGATGGGTCCATGCGTATATGTATTGATTATCGGCAACTGAACAGAGTTACGGTGAAGAACCAGTATTCCTTACCCCATATTGATGACCTGTTTGACCAGCTTCAGGGAGCTAGAGTGTTCTCCAAGATTGACTTGCGTTCCGGTTATCATCAGTTGAAGATTCAGGGGCCATACATTCTGAAGACTGCTTTCAGGACTAGATATGGTCATTATGAGTTCCTGTTTATGTCATTTGGGCTGACCAATGCCCCAGCTAAGTTCATGCAATTGATGAACAGCGTGTTTCAGCCTTACCTTGATTCTTTTGTCATTATGTTCATTGATGACATCCTGGTTTATTCTCGTAGTCAGGAAGAGCATGCTCCGTATTTGAGAGTTGTGTTACAAAGGTTGAGGGACGAGAAGCTTTATGAAAAATTCTCCAAGTGTGAGTTTTGGCTTGGTTCAATAGCTTTCTTGGGGCACGTGGTGTCTAGTGATGGTATTCAGGTTGATCCGAAGAAGATAGAGGCGGTGCAGAATTGGCCCAGACTATCCTCAGCTACAGACATTAGGAGTTTCCTTGGTTTGGCGAGATATTACCGTTGCTTTGTGGAGGGATTCTCTTCTATTGCTTCGCCTTTGACCAGATTGACCCAGAAGGGTGCTCCATTCAGATGGTCTGCTGAGTGTGAGGAGAGCTTTCAGAAACTCAAGTCAGCATTGACCACAGCTCCGGTACTAGTTTTGCCTACTGGTTCGGGTTCTTACACAGTCTATTGTGATGCTTCTAGAGTTGGTTTGGGAGAGGTATTGTTGCAGGTTGGTAGGGGGATTGCCTACACGTCTAGACAGTTGAAGGTGCACGAGAAGAATTATCCAGTGCGCGATCTTGAGTTAGCTGCCATTGTTCATGCCTTGAAGATTTGGCGGCATTATTTGTATGGAGTGCAGTGTGAGATTTTCACTGATCATCGTAGTTTGCAGTATCTGCTGAGGCAGAAGGACTTGAATTTGCGTCAGAGGAGATGGTTAGAGCTTCTCAAGGATTATGACCTCACTATCTTATATCATCCGGGGAAGGACAATGTAGTGACCGATGCCCTGAGTCACAGAGCAGAGAGTTTGGGGAGTCTATCTTACCTTCCAGTAGTAGAGCAGCCATTAGCCCTTGATGTTCAGGCCTTAGCGGGTCAGTTGGTGAGATTGGACATATCAGAGCCCCTGCGGGTATTGGCTTGTGTAGCCTCCAGGTCTTCTCTTTACGATCAGATTAGAGCACGCCAGTATGATGATCCACATTTGCTTGTTCTTCAGGACAGGGTCCTTCGTGGTGATGCCAGGGATGTGGTTATTGATGATGATAGGTCATAAGGATGCAGGGCCGAATTTGCGTGCCTAATGTAGATGGGCTTCGAGATTTGATTCTAGCTGAGGCCCATAGTTTGCGGTATTCCATCCATCCGGGTGCCGCAAAGATGATTCAGGATTTGAGGCAACATTATTGGTGGAGGCGGATAAAGAAAGATATTGTTTAGTTTGTGGCTCGGTGTCTCAACTATCAGCAGGTCAAGTATGAGCACCAGAGACCAGGTGGATTGCTTCAGAGATTTGATATTCCAGAGTGGAAGTGGGAGCGGATCACCATAGACTTTGTAGTTGGACTCCCACGGACTTCGAAGAGGTTTGATGCTATATGGGTTATTGTGGATCGGCTGACCAAGTCCGCACACTTCATTCCTGTTGGTACTATTTTTTCTTCGGAGCGGTTAGCTGAGATTTATATTAGGGAGATCGTCCGATTGCATGGGGTTCCAGTTTCTATCATTTCCGACAGAGGTACTCAGTTCACATCTCAGTTTTGGAGAGCCGTACATAGAGAGTTGGGTACTCAGGTCGAGTTGAGCACAACGTTTCATCCTCAGACCGACTGGCAGTCGGAGTGTACCATTCAGATTTTGGAGGATATGTTGTTGCTTGTGTGATTGACTTTGGTGGTTCATGGGACCAGTTTCTGCCACTAGCGGAGTTTGCATATAATAACAGCTATCAGTCGAGTATCCAGATGGCTCCGCATAAGGCTTTATATGGTAGGAGGTGCAGATCTCTGGTTGGTTGGTTTGAGCCAGGCGAGGCTAGGCTATTGGGCACAGACTTGGTTCAAGATGCGTTGGGTAAGGCAAAGTTGATTCAGGAGCGTCTTCGCACATCGTAGTCTAGGCAGAAGAGTTATGCGGACCAGAAGGTCCGAGACGTGCCTTTCATGGTTGGGGATAAGGTGTTGTTGAAGGTGTCGCCCATGAAGGGTGTTATGATTCGGGAAGAGGGGAAAGCTGAGTCCCAGGTTCATTGGGCCATTTGAGGTGCTTCAGAGGGTTGGGGAGGTGTCTTATAGGCTTGCTATGCCTCCCAGTTTATCGAGTATTCATCCGGTGTTCCATGTTTCGATGCTACGGAAGTATGTTGGTAACCCGTCTCATGTTTTGGACTTCAGCACGGTTCAACTCGAGGGTGATATGTCATATGAGGTAGAGCCAATGGCTATTTTGGGTCGTATCACGACCCAATTTAGGATTGTGACCGACGCTTAGGAGCAAGTGCTCCCAAGTAAGCCTCATCCGTAATTTTACAGAAAAACAGACAGAGTTTCCCCTGTTTTTAGACCCTCCCAAAAAATATTTCTTGTGTCAAATCAACAACCAAACATCCTAATATCATTCCAAACAATTGACAACTTGTCAATTAACCAATACAAGTCACCATAACTAAACCACAAAATAACCACTAGAAATACTAATTATCTCCAACTTTGAAAAATGAGAACGATACTCAACATAAGACTATAATAACAAAAGAATACACAAGACACTAAAATAATGACTATGAAGCGACTCTAAGAGTTCAAAAAAAAGACCATGAAAATAAATAAAATCTTCACCCATGCGAACAAGTGCGAGGCTCACCAAGAACTATCAACCTGTGCGCTCTAATTAACGAAATCCTCGCCTGCGTTAGCTATGAGATCCTTCAAAGTCTACTCCCATTTATACTTGTCTTTGTATCCGTATATACTCATAGGAAAATATTTTAAAACAATATAGGGAATTTCGGTTCTTATCAGATCATGTAATTTCATTTCGATAACAGTAAATTCAAGTAATGGTAGAATATATCTAGTGACAACAGGAATATTTAAAACAACAGTAATCATCTCAAATAACTATTTCGGTATCATATCGAGTAAAAGACTTCTCTCGTATGTAACTCAAAATAATTGGTAACATATTCATATTAAAAATCATGTGTAAATCATGCAAGTTATGAAAGCACAAATTGAGGTAAGATTACTAATCACAGTATTAGTGCCAAAATACCAACTGCTTCACCTCAAGCAACTCGTACAAATTCCTCCAATCAATCTTTAATTACATAATATCGATCTCATATTAATTTCCTCATCTAGGCTAAATCCATCACTAATTTAGAACACCTAATCATCGGGGTTCGTGTTTGAGTCTTAGTTTGTGAATTTATATTTAATCATAGAACTAGTCCATAATTCTATCAATTTCAAACTATTTAGTATAATTTATTCCTCTAAAATTAGACATATCAGTGCTTAAACCAAACCTTTATAGCCTTATCATCTCCATAGTAATGGTATATATAAGAGAAAATGTGATATTGAATTCTTTTGTACTACATGAAATTGCATAGATTCAGTGAAATAATTCAACAGATGAGAAGAAGAAAGTTAATCTCTTGTGTCGAAGGAGAACTTTGATACTTTCAATATCAAGCCCCAATTCTCCTTAAAGCCTTTTTCCCTAGCTTTGTTCTTCTTCCTCTCTTTTCTTCTTTTCTCTTTCTTCCCTTCTCCGTTTATGTTTTTGTTTCTCATTTTCTTGAATGAGCCCTTTACCCCTTGCCCCTTTTTTCAATTTGGTAGATTTTTCTAACCCTTGTGACTTATGTCACGTTAATGGGCTAAGCCCACTTGTATCCTTTCTTTTTCTTTTCTTTTTTTGGTTTCTTTTTTTTAGTTTCATTGTTTTTTTTGTAGTAGTCTCTTATTATTATTATGCTAATGACCAATGCACCCTTATAAAAATATAAGGTATTACATCCTCCCCACCTTATGAAATTCGGTCACCAAATTTAACTCAAGTACGTACCTGTAGACTGAAACAAATGGGGATACTTCGCTTGCATATCTTTTTCTAGTTCCCAAGTAGCTTCTTCAACGGTATGATTTCGCCATAAAACTTTCACGAACTCAATTTCTTTTGACCGTAACTTTCTTACTTGCCTATCAACAATAGCCGTCGGTTCCTCCTCGTAAGACAACTTCTCATCAGAGGTATAGCAGGTGCTTCAAGCACTTGAGATGAGTCTGATATACATTTCCTTTAGCATCGAGACATGAAACACTGGGTGAATAAAAGATAACTCAGGAGGAAGTGCCAAACGACAAGCCACCGCTCCCACTCGATCTAGTATCTCATACGGTCCTATAAACCTGGGGCTCAATTTGCCTCTTTCCCCAAAACTCATCACACCTTTCATAGGGGAGACTCGTAGGAACACTTTGTCCACAATTGTGAACACTAAATCTCTTCTTCTCTTATCAACATAAGACTTTTGTCTACTTTGAGCTGCAAGCAATCTCTGTCTGATCAACTGGACCTTGCCCATAGCTTCTTGTACTAGGTCGGGTCCCAATAAGTTAGCCTCACCAGCTTCAAACCATCCGATAGGAGAACGCCATCTTCTACCATACAATTCTTCATACGGTATCATTTGAATACTGGATTGGAAGCTATTATTGTAAGAAAATTCAGCTAACGGTAGATAAGTGTCCCAACTACCTCCAAACTCAAGAATGCAAGCTCTCAACATATCCTCCAAGATCTGAATAGTAAGTTCAAACTGCTCTTCTGTCTGTGGATGAAATGCAGTACTAAGATCTACTCGTGTACCCAATGCTTCTTGAAAAAATTTCCAAAAGCATGAAGTGAATTGTGATCCTCTATCAGAGATGATGGATACTAGAACTCCGTGAAGTCGGACAATTTCGTTCATAAATATCTGTGCATACCTGACTCCACCATATGTAGTCTTCACCAGCAAAAAGTGTGCTGATTTTGTCAGTCGATCTACAATCACCCATACCGAGTCATAACCTCTAAGGGTTTGTGGTAGCCTGGTGACAAAATCCATGGTAATTATTTCCCATTTCCACTCTGGAATCTCAATTTGTTGTAGTAGTCCTGCGGGTGGCTGATGCTCAGCCTTGACCTGCTGACAAGTCAAACAACTAGAAACAAAGTTAGCAACATCTTTCTTCATACCTTCCCACCAATAAAATTGCTTCAGGTCATGGTGCATTTTTGTGGATCCAGGATGTATAGTGTATTTAGTGTTGTGAGCTTCTTTAAGAATAGCATGTCTCAACCCATCTACGTCTGCTACACATAGCATGTCACCCATTCGAAGAACACCATCACTTTCAACAATCATATCCTTGCTTTTACCAGCTAAGGCCTCATCCCTGTATTTGATAATCGTTCATCCTCATATTGGGTGGCCTTAATGCGCTCAACTAATGAAGACTTAGCCTGAGCACAAAGCCAACAATGCCTCTGAATTTCCGACACTAAATCTAATACATGTATCTTCTAGTCTCTGAATATCTTTGGCCAAAAGTCTCTCTGCAGGGGCTATATGTGCCAAACTCCCCATAGATTTTCTACTCAATGCATCAGCCACCATATTGGCTTTTCTAGGATGATATAAAATAGAACAATCATAGTCTTTGAGTAGTTCCATCCACCGACACTGTCGAAGATTCAGATCTCTCTGCTGAAAGATATACTTTAGACTTTTATGGTCAGTATAAATCTCACAAGTTTTGCCGTATAGATAATGCCTCCAAATTTTTAGAGCAAATACCATGCAGCCATCTCCAAATCATATGTAGGATAGTTTTGCTCGTGCTTTTTCAATTGTCTCGAAGCATAAGCTACAAAACGACCATTTTGCATGAAAACTCATCCTAATCCCACCCTCGAGGCGTCACAGAATACTGTAAATCCTCCAGAACCTGATGGTAAGGCTAATATTGGTGCAGTTGTCAAACATGTTTTGAGTTTTTGAAAGCTTTGCTCACATTCCTCCGTCCACTGAAACTTTGCATTTTTGTGTGTTAGCTTGGTCAGTGGCATTATTATTCTAGAGAAATCCTGCACAAAACGCATGTAATAGCCTGCTAAGCCTAAAAAGCTGCGAATCTCTGTAGAAGAAGTAGGTATGGGCCATTTCTGCACAGCTTCGGTCTTCTTAGGATCTACCATAATTCCATATTTGGACACAACATGTCCCAGAAATGCTACCAAGTCTAGCCAGAATTCACACTTCGATAACTTAGCATAAAGCCGATGTTCTCGCAATGTCTGCAACATAGTCCTGAGATGATTCTCGTGTTCTCCTTGGTGACGAGAATATATCAGGATATCATCAATAAATACTATTACAAAACGGATTGAACACTCTATTCATTAAATCCATGAATGCAGCTGGAGCATTTGTCAGTCCGAAAGGCATCACAAGAAACTCATAGTGCCCGTATCGAGTTCCGAAAGCAGTCTTAGAAATATCTTCATCTTTGATTCTAAGTTGATGATAACCAGAACGGAGGTCAATCTTTGAAAAGTGGGAAGCTCATTGTAACTGATCAAACATGTCATCTATACGAGGCAAAGGATATTTATTACGTATTGTTATCTTGTTCAACTGCCTGTAGTCAATGCACATTCTCAGGGATCCGTCTTTCTTCTTTACGAACAGTACTGGTGCACCCCATGGTGATACACTAGGTCTAATAAAACCCTTATCTAACAAATCCTGTAACTGTTACTTTAGCTCCCTCAACTCTGGTGGTGAGTTCCAAAAACTGACCTTTATTCATCAGTATAAAGGTCCATTTCTTAACTTTGTTCTTAATTGATATTCAGTCTCACTTAAACATTCATTTCTAGCTCTCTTCTTTTGAACCTATTTGCACAATTTTAGTGGTCGTACATTTTTGTACTCTGTTTATATTACTTATTTTCTTGATTTTTCTTTGGTTCTTTAAATGACTGGTTACGTATGAGTCTAATGTTCTTGTTTAAAGTTGGTTGTTTTTGTTTTGATAAGTGATTGTATTAACTGAAAATTGGGAAGTAGTGTTTTCATGAAATGAAGAGGTATTGGCTAAAAGATTTGATTTTGAGAGGTGGGGTTGCTTTAATTTTGATAATTGGTTGTTCTGTAGTTATTGTAAAGTATGTTTTGCTGAAAATGAAGGGTTCATAGGGGTGACATCGAAAAAGGATGGCATATGGTCCAGATGTTTACTTCTTCCCTTAATTCCTTATCCATAAATCTATGGCCTCTTAATAATCTCAAATTAGCTTTAGGAAAATAATTATGAACAAGCGTTAGTGTGCTTTAGGCGCGTAAGTAAATCATCGTGATTATAAGTACGACTCCGATGATGGTTATGATATGTAAATTCCACTCGGGTGTGGCAACTCATGTCCCCGACTCTAACTCAAAACATTAATTAAAATAAGCATGTTGTAAATCGCGGGTACATTTCATGTGGCGCGGTTTGCAACGTGTCCAAAAATAACAAGTGCACGTCATCGTGACTTGTATTAAAATAAATCCATAAATACTAAAAGCGGTTAAAATTAAATGGCTAAATGCACAATAGGTTAAAATATGTATATAATCAGATATTTAGGCAAAATATTGATAGTTAAGCGACTGTGCTAGAACCACGGAACTCGGGAATGCCTAACACCTTCTCCCGGGTTAACAGAATTCCTTACTCGGATTTCTGGTCGCAGACAACTTAAAACAGAGTCAAAATTTCCTCGATTTGGGATCTTTAAATAAAACAGTGTCCCCGAACATTGTCAAAAATCCGGGTGGCGACTCTGAAAACAATAATAAATTCCAAATCAGAATAATGTCACTTAAAGTGGAAAAACTCCCTTATTACCCTTCATTAATCAGGGGGTAGTGAAAAAGGAGGTGTGACAGCTCTGGCGACTCTGCTGGGGATTTAACCCAGAATCTCTGGTTCAGGATTCAAGAATTCGAGCTTAGAATAGCTGTTATATTTGGCTTTCATTATTACCTTATTTTTACATATTTAAACCTAATGTGCTAAATGCCTCTTTTTTACCGCTTTGATATTATCTGAACTGTATATAAATTGTGCCGAAATCGTCTTCTCTCTGAGTCTTCTAAATCATCTGGGAAGTGTGCACTTCGTGTGACTTCTTTTCTGTTAGAGTCATATCCAAATTTTAGAACGAGGTACGGATAAGTTGCAAAGCCGGTGAAGCTTTTGTATTCCCGGTACGCTGCCCCAACTTCGGCTCGAGCTGTCCATTCGTGTAAGCCTGGTCTAGAACAAAACCCCAGGTTTAAACCTAGAATAACAAAACCTCATGTCGGATCCCTAACGGAACGCTTATCTGCATCACGTGCATTTGACTTAGGGGACTCAACACAGGGGTTGGATCCGTCTAGGACAGGTGTACCCAATTTAAAAGACCATCTTGATGCATCTTACGTGCTACTTTTGTATCTGTTTATTTCGGCTTGCATGTTGACTGGCTTCTAGAATGGGAAAGGAAAAAAAAGAAAAATCAAGAGTGGGAGGTAGGTATTTGAATAATTCTGAAACCCTGCCAAAATTTTGAAGAAAAAAAAAGAGAAAAAACAAAATAAGCCAATGTTTTCAAAAAGCCATGTTCCCTCTAATCTGTCAAAACGGCAGAACTATGCAGGTCTGATTCTCACCGGATGTGAGATACGTAGGCAAACCTCATCGGTTCCGGCCCCTATTTTAAAAAAAAATCCAAAAATATTGTCCTTGAGTTCTTTCGTTAGAAATCATTTTTTTTAGAAAAATCTCAAATAAAGTAATAAGAATTGTTTTCTAAAACCCCCAAAAAAAAAAAAAATTTCTTTGTAGAAATCTTTCATTAGAAAAGAAAGAAGACAAATCGAATCAAAATCCCAAAAAAATATTTTCCACCTATTTTTTGCAATTTACAAGAACAAAGAAAATCGAAAAAAAAAATTATTTTCCTTTACTTCCTTCTATGGAAAATCTTTCTTTGAGACCATAATTTTCAAAATCCAAAAAAACAAATATTTTCCTTTACTTACTTCTCTAGAAAGTCTTTCGTTTAGATCCCAATTTTCCAAAATCTAAAAAAAAATATTTTTTTTACTTCCTTCTTTAGAAAAGTCTTTCTTTGAGACCCCAATTTTCAATAATTCAAAAATATTTTCCTTTATTTCATACTTTAGAAAAGTCTCTTTGAGTCCCCAATTTTAAAAAAGAATCCCCAAAAAATATTTTTCTACCTTTTTATTTTCCTCAATTTTTAAAAATTCAAAATATTTTCCTTTTCTTCCTTCTTTAGAAAAGTCATTCTTCGATTCCCCAATTTTTTTTAAAAAAAAAATCCCCAAAAAATATTTTTCTACCTTTTTATTTTCCTCAATTTTAAAAACAAAATCCAAAAATATAATTTCCTTTCCTTCCTTCTTTAGAAAAGTCTTTCTCTGATTCCCCAATTTTTTTTAAGAAAAAAAAAATCCACAAAAAATATTTTTCTACCTTTTTATTTTCCCCAATTTTTAAAAAAAATCCAAAAATATTTTCCTTCTTTAAATAAGTCTTTCTTTGATTCCCCATTTTTTTTAAAAATTCAAAAATATTTTTTTTAATTCCTTCTTTAGGAGTCTTTCTTTTAGAAAATCTTAAACAAATAAAAAATAAGAAAAACTTTATATCAAAAATATTTTATTTGTAGGAATCTTTCGTTAGAAAAGAAAACAAATGAAATCAAAATCCAAAAAAATATTTTCTACCTTTTTTTTTAGAAGTCTTTTTCCGAAATTCAACAAAAAAATACAGAAATACAAAAAAAAAATTCTTTCTTCTTTAGAAGTCTTTCTTTGAAACAAATCAAAAAAAAATTTCAAAAATCCTCTTATTTCCTCTAGAAGGGGAGTCATTTCTATGTCACCAAAATGGAAGACGGCTCTCTTCTCATCCCAAAACATGGTGGCGGCCTCAACTAACACATTGTTCAGCTGAATACCTAACAAGGAAGGTAAATTTCAGAGGACTCTTTTCACATGATTTTTTTTCACTTGGTAAGAGGTTTTCCCACCAATCCAGTAGCAAAGGCGGGATATTTTGAACCATGCCGAACCTGGGGACTTCGTACCTCATTTCTGCAAACCAAATAAAGTTATCCATTTCAGCCTCCAGATTTGACTATTCACACATTAATGATTAGCATATCGGCACATTTTCTCCAAATAATGCACATATCGTGATTGTACCCATTGAGATTATGGAAATCCTAGCAGACTTTGGACAAGGCTTGCCTTAGAGCATTATTCCGCGAACAGCATTCTAACCCATACTAGGTTTGGACATGATGCATGTACAGTTAATATTAGAGTGGAGGTTTCTAGAAGGGTCAAGACCGGTACCCTCAAGTGGAAAACTTGAGAGGGAAAGGCACGGAACCGTCGACTGGATGATGAAATGAAACTTTCCAAATATTTTGCATGATGAAAATAGTAATGCAGTATTAAATGAAACAAAAAGACATAAAAAGAAAGGAAAACAAGGGAAAACATAGTTCGTGATGTGGAAATTGTAATAATGTAAGCAATGGAGTAAGGGTAGGGATAGACATTATGTAGTAATTAATTTTAAAATGACTTAGAGCAATCAAGCATGATTAGAATAAAAGGAAAATGCATATTATAACCAAGTTGAGCAGAGATTTACACATTAATGTGAATTCAAATGAAAGGGATAACGGGAAAAGGGTGTGCATGCGAAAATGAGAAGGGAAAACGGGAGCACGATGTTCATGTAACCATAAAGAACAGGGAAACACATTTATCAAAGGAGACTAATTCATATAGACCAAGTTTTCTATGGTAAGAGCCTAAAAATATCACCAATAGAGTCGCCATGCTATGGTGCCCTTTTTTCTCGCGAAATCAAGTTTCGGCACCTGACAACTCTTTTAAGGAAGGTGTAAAAAAAGAGAGTCGCCACCTAACGAGTTTGAGGTGCGTTAGGGCACCTATTTGCAAATAAATCTGGTTTAACCAATTTGCGTCATCAAAGATCGGGTAAAGGCTCAAATTACCTCGAAGAGAAGGTGTTAGGCACTCTTTGAGGTCTACAACTGTAGGTCCCGGCCGAACTCAAATTATATGAATTAGTCAACAAAACAAGAGGGAAAGACAATAAGTTTGGGCAATTATTATCAAAAGTCTACAAATAAACACAAATAATTGACTTTAAGACAAGATGGGAGGTCTTACGTTTTTTAGTCTAAAGGATCACCCTGTGCAAAATAAATAATACTTCGTAACTCCCTCGAGATGGGGTGTTACTCGTATTATTCAGCATGCACAGACTATCTTCTCTTGCTACCTTGTGATGACCCAAAAGGTCATCCCATATATTTCTAGCTAATTCTGTGTTCCGAGGTCGTGAAAACCTCCTTCTATTTCACCTCGATTTGCATGCGCAGCCCGAACGTGTAGCCGGGAAGCTTTTATGTGAAAAACTGATAAAAATGATCATTTTTGTATTAGAAATTTGAATCAAGTTGACTTCAGTCAACATTTTTGGTAAACGGACCTGGACCCGTGATTTGACGGTCCTGGAGGGTCCGTAGGAAAATATGGGACTTGGGCGTATGCCCGCAATCGAATTTCGAGGTCCCAAATCCGAGAAATGAATTTTCAAAGAAAATTGTTTTCTAAAAAATATAAAGGTTTTTGAAAATGAAATGTTATGTGAAAACGGTGGTATCGATCCCGTATCTTGGTTCCGGAGCCCGGAACATGTTCAATATGTTTTATATGTATTATCTGTGAAGTTTGGAAATAAACGGACTTCGTTTGGAGTGATTCGGACCTTAAATGCAAAATTTGTAGCTTATGAAGTTTTTGAGAATTTCTATAGATTTTGAGGTTTAATTCGATGTTTATGATCTTATTTGGCTGGATTAATTACTTGAATAAGTTTGTAGGATGTTTATGAGGTTGTGTGTATATTTGGCTTTGATCCCCAAGAGCTCGGGTGAGTTCCGGGTAAGTGTCGGAGTGAAAAACTTCGTAAAAATCTGGTGTTTTATTGTTGTTGTTGGTCTCCAGGTAATTGCCCTATGTGAACGCACTCAAGGGAGTGCGAACGCACAGGGTAGTGTGGGGTATGGGGGCCTGGGTAAACTATACTCTATGCGAACGCAAACCCGAGGGTGCGAACGCGGACCTATAGGGAGAAGACCCTATGTGAACGCATCAACCAGTCACGAACGCACAGGGTCAAAAGGTCTAGGGGACTGGGTGGTGTGAAGCCTGTGCGAACACACCAGATGGGGCGCGATCGCGGAGGGTAGGTTAGGATAGCATGTGTGAACGCAGTGCACGTTCCGCGAACGCACTGAGTAAGATCGCCAGTTATTTTTAAGTCAAAAAACAGAACCATTACGAGATTTTTACCAAAATTCATAAACCCTCTTCTTCTCTAAACCCCATAGGCGATTTTCGAAGAGCTTCTTCACCATAATATCTTAGGTAAGTAATCTTTAACTCGTTTCCTTCCATTTTCATCAACATTTATTAGATTCTACGCCTAAAAACATGAAATCAAAGGTAGAAATTGGGATTTTTGGGTAGAGTTAGGGCTTTTTGAATATTTGGGAATTTAACCTTGTTTTGAGGTCGGATTTCAAAACAAATTATATATTCGGGCTCATGGGTGAATGGGTGATCGGGTTTTGGTCTGAACCTCGTGTTTCGACCAAGCGGGCCCAGGGTTGATTTTGGAAATTTTGGAAGAATGTTGGGAAATCTATAATTAGGCATTTAAATTGAATTGTTTAGCATTTATTGATGTTATTGAGTCGATTATGTCTAGAAACGATTGTTTTGGAGTCGAGGTGGTAAGGAAAGCGATGCTAGAGGCTTGATTTGGATTCTTGGAGTTGAGGTAAGTATCCTGCCTAACCTTGTGTGGGGGAACTACCCCTTGAGATTGAGTCTTCTATGTTGATTGTAGCCCGCGTACGCGAGGTGACCAGTGTGTACTCGAACTTATTTGTAAATAGATCGCCCTTTAGGCATTTTGGGTCCTTATGTTCCCCGTATAGGAATTGAACTGGTTATATCTGAATTCCTAATTTCTAGTCTCATCTCTTCCTGTTCAAATTAGAAGTACTTGCCTAGCATTCCTTGTTTCTTATATGATCTTAATTGACTTAAATGAAGACTTTGTTTCTCCTACCGTTATGTTATATCTTCCTTCATATGCTGCCTATGTGACTAAAACTAGTATAATCTCTCCCTATAAATGTCTAACAAGTAATTCGGAATATCTATACGTTGGTCAAGCATGCCCGTGAGTCGTACATTGTGATTTAAATGATTTTCCCCTCAAGTACTACTTAGGTTTAATTGATGACCGCCCATGTTGATGGTATTTCTCTGATGTTGCCTATTTACTGAGCATTTGTTCAAACTGAGTTTATTCGATGAAGCTAATTGTCTAAGTGAGATTGGTTATAGTTGATTCCCTTGCCGGGATGATTTGGTTTCTTGGTTGCGAACTTGAATAGATAGAAACATGGTTATATTTGCCTTGTTTTCCCCTCGTTATGATGTTCCTCTTTGTGCTTGGCATTCCTTTCAGTGACTACTTCTTATGAGTGAGTTTTTACCATTTTGTGATTTAAGTCTTTGTATTGATTTGCTCATCGCACTTTGTATTTGGTCTTGTTTGCTTTTGCGCCGGTTGTGGCAATATATGTTGTTTCTATCGCGTTCTGATTGTTTTCCTCAGTGGCTGCTGTCACACCTCCTTTTTACCCCGGTGAGGGCAATAAGGGAGTTTTCCACTTCAAGTGAAATTATTCGAATTTTAGGATTTATTTTAGTTTTCAGAGTCGCCACCCAGATTTATTTTACGGTGTTCCGGACACAATTTATTTATTAGAAATCCCAAAATCGAGGAATTTTGACTCCGTTTAAATTGTCTGCGAACCAGAAATCCGAGTAAGGAATTATGTTAACCTAGGAGAAGGTGTTAGGCACTCTCGAATTCCGTGGTTCTAGCACGGTCGCTTAATGATTAAACTTGGCCTAAATTGTTTAATTACTGCTTTTGTACCTATGTGCATTTTTAATCTTTTTACCGCTTTTATTATTCATTTATATTTAAATTGTTATTTTGAGACGGGTCACGTATGCGTAAACCCGTAGAGTTTGAAATGTGTCTAAAATCATATCACGTGGACGTGTACATAATTCTCGACACTGAACTCATTTCAGGAGATAAATAAAGTTGCACAAGCGCGTATTTGTTTTTGTTGTTAAAAAGAAACCGGAATCACGTCACGCAGGCCGATGATTTTAAGAAATTCGTTCCTAAAAGTGTCTCTACGAGTATTCATTTTAGTCTTTATTTGTGTTACGTAAACGTATACACAATTGGAGAAAAAGGTATATTTTAGTTATTTCATTCAAAGCTACGTAAAAACGTATACTTCGATGATTTATTATCTAAGTCTGAAAGTGCTATCTAATTTAAGGGCGGGTTCGAATTACATCTAGTATGAATCTCTAAGTCAAGTTATAAGATCGGGCTATGCCCAAATTTAGCCCTCGAATTAGTCACGTTAGGCCACCCTAGTTTTAGCTACTTGCAAAGAAAGTAAAGTTATGTAAATAAATGCATATCAATCAATAAAGATCCAAAGAGGAAATCAACCTTATTAATTCTTGAAATACCTATTGGAAAAGCAGTAAACCTACCCCATTAACGATATAACATGGAGTGTGTAAACTCATTCATTCAAGTAATCTAACTTTAATACTACATTAAGATAAACGGATCCTACATATTTACGAATTCTAGAGTTCCAAGAGCATTTTTTGAACAACAAATCCTGTTTACATGTATCCTTCAATATTAGCTATATTCAAGATTTTCAACAAGTATTTGGACAAAACTGATTCGAACACGAAGTTATAGAAGAAGATATTTTGAACGAAAATGATTTTTTGGATCTGAATATATTTTCGTCCAAGAAAACTATCAACACCATTGATTGTAGTTTTAACTCATTTTTCAGAATATTAAAGATGCCTGTATAGATCAATTTTGCAAAAAATTATTCAATATTGCAAACAGTCTGTCCATTCTTACGTTACAAGAGTTTCTGGAAAATAAATTACATTGTTTCCTATCCAAGAATTTACAAATTCAAAAGAAATAAAAAAAAGGAAATCCTATGAAATATTTGTTAAACTACAGCTTCCTCAAACTCGAATCCCTGGTGATATCCACGCCTCTGCTTGTGATTAACTATCAAGAAGAGACACAAGGAAAAGAAACTGTTAGCATCTCATGGAATGAATCTGTCCATAGAGAGGATCAGATTCAATTCCAACTGTGCTAGCTAAACAGAAACTGCTACTTAATGCTTTACTCGAGAGAACTAACTTAACATATTCTAGACCTCAAGTTTGCATACAGATTATAGCCAGAATTCATGCAGTAACTTTGCTACTTTTAGGCATTGCTTAAGGAATAAATCTGACCATAAAGGAGGTTAGATTCAATCCTTAATGATGCTCTTGGATAAACAAAGCATATTTAAACCCTTTATGGACTGAATCTGACCATAAAAGGGGTCGGATTCAGCTCCATAGGTTGTATACTTGTTCTTCTTGCCGATAATACCATAACCTGACTTTGTAAGCTTTGATATAGAGAACAAATCTGATCATTTGAAAGGATTCAGATTCCTTACTCTAAGGAGCCTTTTGAAATGATAATCTATTTACTCTATAACTATTTATGCATTATCATAAGGGTGAATCTGACCATGAGAAGGATCAGATTCAACTCCGTAACAGTCACCTTTTGGTAACACTTGATCCACACTTGTATTGTGACTTTGATTTTTAGGCATTTCAGAGGACGAATCAGATTATTCAAGGGTTTTGATTCCTCGACTCTATACCTTATTTACTACATGTTTTATACCTTTAAAAGGGTGAACTTCAGCTATCTATACTACTGTTTATGCACTATTGTGGGGTGAATTTGACCATTGAAAGGTCAAATTCATATACCCTAGTGCTAATACTAACCTATCTAGAGACTTACTTTGTTGAATCTCTTTATTGACCAAAGAGACTCAATTGAAAGAGTATTTCTGCACTCGTATGGAAAGAAACTGACCATAGAAAGGCCAGATTCAACATCTTAATGCAAGTTGTTCTGTTAGTGGACCAACACAACAAAAACTAAGATCTAACAAAAACATTACAATCGACCTAACGACAACCAGAATGATTCTCAAAAATTCAAATGCTTCATACACAATGCATATTCAAATTCATCAATGTCATCTAAACCCATCCTACTTCAGATTCATAGACCAAGAATCAACGAGAAGAAGATTCAGACTCATATAAGCTTAAAATAAACACAACACGAGTCAACAATTTCAGCATCATTAATTTTATCTAAAGGACACTGTTAAACACCTTTAAAGAGAAAGAAAACAGCAAGAAGACTTGACCAAATAAAGGTCAAGTATAAACCACAATCAACAAGAAGGAAGAGAATTCAGCAGCAGCCAACATAAACTTCAGAACAAACAGCTCCACAGAAAATATTTCAGAAAACTTTTAGAAGAAACCAAACCAGAACTGAAAGCCCAAATAGAATCCAACAATGAGAAAATTCCACCCCAAAAACCTTGAAGAGTTCTTGAAGGAATAAACAGATTTCTTCCTCTTACTTTTGGAATGATTATGATCTTTTTGTTATGAAACAATAAAGAACAAGAACAATACTGCAGAGAAAGAAAGAGGAAATTCTTATTGAATTTTGGGATGAATTACAATGGAAGAGGACCTCTCTATTTATAGGGAAAGAGTGACTTAGCCACCAAGTAACAAACCCTAGAATCTCTCTAGAATATAGACATTCACCATAAATAGAATTCTATTTATAACACTCCCCCTTGAATATCTATTCAACAAATAATGTGCCTCATTAAAACCTTAACTAAAATAAAACCCAATGGGAAAAAAATTCTAGAAAAGGAAAAAGAGTACACGTGTTTAGAAATGCGCCTTTTGGTTGACTCGTTAAAAACCTCGCAAGGAAAACCCAGTGGGACAAAACCTTGTAAGGAAAAAAGAGTGCAACGCGCATTAACTCCCCCGGATGAGAGCATCAATTCACATCCTTGAGCCTTCCTATCCCAATCTTGTGTATTTGCTTCTTGAAGCTTGACATCAGCAGAGATTTGGTGAACAAATCAGCCATATTATCACTTCAATGAATATGTTGCACCTTGAAATCATCATTCTTGTATATATATATAATGTCTTCATATAATGTCGTGGAATAGCCTTTTCAGTGTCTCCATAAAGGGAAAAATTCCCGCTATCACATTATCATGCTTATAGTTATAGCAAGATACATATGTGCACAAATTGCACGTAGGATGTAGTACTTCATGACCAAGAATTGTATATGCTTTAAGCAATATCCTTCAAGAATTGTCATATAAGTCATATAATAGACTTTAATTAGATTCATATCAAGTTTTCATGTCATACTAGACAAATAAGATATCGAAAACTGATTGCACATATCATTGACTTTATATTTTCAAGTGTTTGAATTGCAGGTCCAAATACTTGTCTTTCATATGAGACAAATTCTATTTGAATTGTGTCTCTTCTATTTGGCCAATATTTTTGTGTCATTATTCGACAAACTTAAGATCCCCATCTATACTTAGCGCTATGATAGATGTCGTCGACGAACATTTTATATCGGTTCCAATATTTTTTTTTCATAAAGACATAACATAGAGATCTCTTCATTTATATTTTCAGGTACCTGAACCTTTCTTGAGATTTTATGAAGTGTTATGTCATGTGATCTTCTAGATCACTTGCCTCCTTTATTATGATCATTTTTATCATCTACTCATCTTCTTTATCAAGAAGTTTATTTCAAACCGATCAGTCTATATGCTTTAAGCGTGCCATAGACATTGTCCTTCTAGGACTTATTCTAAATATGAGCATTTTCAGTGAGAATATAGTTACTTTCTTTAGGTCAGCAAATGCGTCTGGCATGCTTTGCAATAGATTGCAGATGAATTATCTTTTTATGAACTTCAAGTTCATATTATCTTATTCGAGGATCTAGATGGACAAATAATAATTCTTTCCACTAACTTTTTCTCAACTGTTTATCATGTCTCCCCCTCATGTTAGAAAAACTAACTTTCTTCCTCAATTTTGGGAATCCATCTTTGTCGTGTTATGGTGTTAATCAAAATATACACCGCACATCAATAATAATAAGATAGAATTATTTGGTTCCTGACCCTGAACCACTTGTGAGGGGAGAATGTAATATACTTTCGTATATAATGTATATCAAATTAATATAAACAACTTAGTTCTCATAAGTAATAGTTTAGCTATTAAGTGGAGGCACTCAATAAATTATTTTGCTAAACCAATTGTGATATAACCAACTTATCAAGATAAAGTCTTGAATAGAAAATCTGGAAATTATGCTCTAAATTAAATTATTGAGCAAGTTATCACGCAAACAGCAGGTTGCGGGTTAATAATAATTGCACATGTAACCATCTCATAGATGCATCTTATGTGGTATACATGGCAGGTGAATGGGATCATATTCACCTTTTCTATTTCCAGCATTCATGAGATTCAATCCCAATTTCAGTTGACTTATTAATTAATGAGAACAAGCAACATTAGAGAATTCGTAAATGCGTCTGCATTTGATTTGCTATTCTTTGCAAATGGATAATCTTTTGCACATCTTTTTCACAAATAGAGGTACGTGGATAAATATGAGACAATGATGGATTTTTTCACAAAATTTTTCGTTTGGTTTCACCAATTTCTCCCCCTAAGTTTGGAAAAAGTGTCTCATCGAATCGACAATCTTCTTTGGGGACCCATTTTGGTGCGATATGGCGGTGCTACAGGCACATATTTTGCGCATCCAAAAATTCTTAAATGGGATGCATCAGGTTCATGACCCAAAACTAATTGCAACAGGGAATATTTATGATAATTTTGTCGGGCTGAGACGAACTAGCATTGTTGCATGCAAAATGGTGTGACCCCAAACAGAAGTGGGCAGCCTCGTTTTCATGAGTAACATTCTTGCTATCAATTGCAGACATTTAATTAAAGACTCTGTGAGGCCATGTTGAGTGTGAACATGAGCTACAGGATGTTCCACTTTTATCCCAATTGATAAGTAATAATCATTAAATGCTTGGGATGAAAACTCAGCAACATTATCAAGTCTAATAGACTTAATTGGATTGTCGGGGAATTGCGCCCGTAATCGAATTATTTGTTCCATTAATTTTGCAAACGCGAGGTTGTGAGATGACAACAGGCACACATGATACCATCTAGAGGATGCATCTATTAAGACCATAAAATATCTAAACGACCCACTAGGGGGTGAATAGGTCCACAAATGTCCCATTGTATACGTTGCAAAAATGCAGGGGACTCAATCCCAACCTTTGTTGGTGATGGTCTTATAATTAACTTGCCTTGATAACAAGAAGTGCAAGAAAATTCATTATTTAAAAGAATCTTTAAATTCTTTAATGGATGCCCATTTGAGTTTTCTATAATTCGTCTCATCATAATTGATCCAGGATGTCCTAATCGATCATGCCAAAGTATAAAAGTATTGGAATTAGTAACCTTATGGTTTACAATAGAATGTGTTTCAATTGCACTAATTCTTGTCCAATACAGGCCACAAGAGAAAGATGAGAACTTCTCAATAACCCTTTTTTTGGCCGGAGACATTCTTGGTAATGATGAGATATTCAAGATTATTCTCATCTATTGTCTCAACATGATATCCATTTCAGCGGATATCTTTAAAACTCAACAAGTTCCTTTTGGACTTGGAGGAGAACATTGCATTATGTATGATAAGTATTGTTTCTTTAGGCAGAGTTATAGTAGCTCTTCCAGAGCCTTCAATTAAATTACTATTACCAGAAATTGTAGTAACATCTGCCTTACATATACTTAAATGAGAGAAATATTTCTTCTCTTTGAATATTGTATGTGTCGTACATGAATCAACTAAACAAATATTTTTACAATTAAACTTTGATCCAAGTTTGCTTTGTGAGTTATCCATATTTGCTTCCCAAGGTTTAACATACAAAAGAAATATACAAATAAATATTAGTATCAATGGTTCAATAATGACCTTTTAATCTATTTTCGATCAAACCAAATTGAGTTATGTCTTTATAGATATAAATAATTCCCATAATAGTAGGCAGGTATTAATTCTACGTCTTTACAGTCATTTACTGCTAATGCTTTTGTCCGATTGACAAGGACCGTACTAATAATTAATTCTCTTTCTGAAATAGTAATGAAATGCAACATTATACTAATTCAAATAGGACAATAACACATAATAATAGGATGCCGCATATTTTGAGAGTTTCAAACCATACTGATCACATATAGACAAGAACACCATGATACCTAGTATTAAATGAATTCAAGGTATTGAATGTAACTTATTAGGGATTACACTTATTCAGGGAATGAAAACTAAAGTATCGGTAGTGCAAGAAAATTGTTCGAGCAAACTAAAAAAATATTTCCTCTTTTACCATTTTGTTATAAATAGAATTTATTTAATTAAAACGAACTAAAACTATTTCATAAAATAAACAATATTGATCGATACTAATAACTACTACTCATGTAAATGACTATGATTACATGATGTTTATTCATTAAATACTAAGAATAGGCAAAAATAAAAATTGTACTACTCAATCATCTTTAATTACGGATCTATCACCAATCAAGTGGTCTATTTTTCTATCAGGGCGCTCAAAGAAGTCTGCCACATCTAAGTGGGTGATGTCAAATTCATTGTCATAGACAAAATTAGCTTCAGGGCCTTTATTCTTTAGAGATGCTTGATAAAGCTCAACCAAATGTCTTGGTACACGAAAATTTTTGCCCAATGGCCTTTTCCACCGCAACGATAACATTCAGTCTCTGAACCATTTGCCTTTGGCTTCTCAAATTTTCCTTTCCACTTTTGGTGGTTATTTTTCTTTGGGGGGTGATTAACACCAGGAAAATTTCTTTCTTGTCCATGGCCACGGCCACAGCCATGACCATTAATAAGGCCACGGCCTTTCTCACATTTGGCATAATGGGAATACACTTCATCCACTTCAGGCAATGATGTAGACCCAGTGGGTCGATTTTCGTGATTTCTCATGAGCAAGTCATTATTTTGCTCAGCCACAAGGAGAAGAGAAATTAACTCTGAGTACTTCTTGAAACCTTTCTCTCGGTATTGTTGTTGCAAGACCATATTGGAAGCATGAAACGTTGTAAACGTTTTTTCAAGCATATCATAATCAGTGATAGTATCTCCACAGAGTTTCAATTTAGAAGTAATTCTGAACATTGCAGAATTATATTCAGAAACAGACTTAAAGTCTTGGAGCCTCAGATGAGCCCAATCATATCGTGCTTGTGGAAGAGTGACCAACTTTAAGTTGTCATATCTTTCTTTTAAGCCATTCCACAAAACAAGTGGATCTTTGACTGTGAGATATTCTATTTTCAACCCTTCATCAAGGTGATGGCGCAAGAAAATCAAGGCCTTAGCACAGTCTTGGGTAGATGCTTTATTTTTATCTTTAATGGCGTCTCCAAGACCCATTGCATCTAAATGGATTTCAGCATCCAACACCCATGTCATATAGTTCTTGCCCGAAATTTCAAGGGCAACGAACTTTCTTTTCATAATGTCAGTCATAATTAAAAGAAAAGGAGAGGAGAAAAGTTATACCTTAATCTTCTCAAAGAGCTTTTTGAGATGGTAGAGTCTCGTGCTGATAACGTGTTATGAAACAATAAAGAACAAGAACAATATTGCAGAGAAAGAGAGAGGAAATTCTTATTGAATTTTGGGATGAATTACAATGGAAGAGGACCTCTCTATTTATAGGAAAAGAGTGACTTAGCCACCAAGTAACAAACCCTATAATCTCTCTAGAATATAGACATTCACCATAAATAGAATTCTATTTATAACACTTTTTATATTTTCAGAATGTTTTTGCAGCTACGAGAGTATTCTTTTTTTTTTTAGAATGTCCAGCCCCTTTTACTAAGGGAAGAGGGTCTATTCATAGCTATTTTGGAATGGGATCTTCCTTGGAATATTCCTTATCCAATAGCTGAAATAGTACATTTTTTAAATAGCCCTGGTATAGCTGTCATCTTATGCTTATTTTTCAACATCTTTTTTGTACCAGCTAGGACAGCTGTACCTTTCCTAAAAGGTTCTTTTAATTACAGCCCTATTTCCCTTTAAGAAATTACTATTTTACCTAAATATATTCTGATTTTGCTTTTTCAGATTCATTTTCTGATTTTTATCCTAATTCTAGAAGCTTCTTGGGTTGTTACACCCAAGATTCCTCACTCGAAATTCCTAAACTAACCTTTAATACTTTTGAAATTACTCTTTTAGTATTTAAGGTTAAGGGCTAGGTTATTTATCAAGTGTTAATCAATTTTATCTTATTTGAGTGATTAATTCAGTAGTTAACCCTTGATGAAGCTTAATATGTTATTAACTTAACTATTTGTCTAAGTTAAGAATAAGTTAGGCTAATTATTAAGTATTAACCAATTTTAGTTTGATTTAGTCGAGTAGCTTAAACCTTAGTGAAGTTGGAGACTCAATCTTTTTTAAAAGATGTGGTTAATTAGCTTAGGTTAGTTATCTTAATTCCCCAAACTTTGATTAACTAATTTGTTTTGGTTAATTTGAACCTAATTAACTATTAAAACTAGGATTTAGGTTTAATTGAACATCTCTTCTCAAAAGTTATCTTTTAAATCTGATTAACTTTGAATTGAATATTAAATTAAATTAACTCAAAATCGCTTACTAGTTCAGCATGGACTCTTTTCCTAATTAATTAGAAATTAGTCGACTAAACTAGTTATTAACATAATAAGGTAAAACATGAAACAACCAGTCATTAAATAAGACCATGCCTAGAGAAAGATAGTGAATCCTAATCACTACATGAACACAAGCAGTAGTAATATTAACAAACAATCTAACCTAACGAGGTAAGGAACAATGCATATAATGATGAACCGAATAATGTCGATAATCATGACTGTCAAGAAACTAACTAAAACATGATTAACACGAAACACATTCTGATTTTACACTTAACTAGGGAGAAGAAATATGAATCGGCATAGGCAAACAACGGAGAAGAATTCAAACAAAAGTACAAAAGAAATCAAACTAATAACTCTGTTAATCACCTAAATCATGTTGTCATATCCAGGGAATTTTCAGAGAAACAAGAAAACTAGGTTCTAAACGGGTTTGGCTAATCTAAGCATACACCAACAGAAACAAAACGAAAACATGAACCAATGAAAGGTCAAGAGCCTAATCTTAACAGTAACAAATAATTATAGGCAGAGATAGAAGAAGAAATAGAAAGAAAGAAAGAAGAAAAAGGAGTTACAAAACTGAAATTACCTAAAAGAAACAATTAACATTCAATTTTGGTTGTTAATAATATGTCAAGAATAGTAAGGAAAAAGGAAGAATATTTGTTGAAGGAAACTTGGCCGGAGAAGTCGAGGGTCTCTAGACCTCGGCCAGATTTCAGTAGGGTTTGAAAATGAATCAAACCCTCATGAATTGATTGCTCTAGTCAAGAGCAATCGACCCATGAAGGTCTGAGCCTTCGATTGTCTTTGAATCGGCCGGGGAGTAATTTTGGGGTATTCAGATTCTTAGATATGAATTTGATGCAAATCAATTGGGTTTTTGAGGAAACTCGCAACGGGAGGTGATAGAGGAGACGAAGGCGATCGCTTGGTAAAATTTTGGACTGGTTTGGAGAAGCTCCGCCACCGGAGGCGATTTGCGGCATGTGGAGTTAAAGCGGGGTGAGAGAGACGAGAGAGAGAAAGGGTATGGGGGTGTTAGACTTTGGTGAAATGAGGGGGGTGGGGTATGGTTCGGACATATATACACTTAGGGATTGGATAGTTCTCAGCAGTTGGATCTGGAATGATCAACGGCTGAGATTGACACTCTCAAAAACGGGGTCGTTTGGGTAGTGTATGGGGCAGGCCAAACTTCAGCATATTAGGTGCTGAAGTTTTTATAGCTAAACTAAATAACTTCAGCGTATGCTGAAGTGTTTTTCAAAAAAAAAAAAAAATTTCAAAAAGCTAATGGCGACAAAACTAATGAATCCAGGACAAAACTTCAGCATATTGGGTGCTGAAGTTTTACAAATGGACTAAATAACTTCAGCACTTCTACTGAAGTTTTTTACAAATTAACTAATAACTTCAGCACTTCTGCTGAAGTTCTTACAAATGACTAATAACTTCAGCACTTCTGCTGAAGTTCTTACAAATGAACTACTGCTGAAGTTTTTTTACAAATGGACTAAATAACTTCAGCACTTCTGCTGAAGTTTTTTTACAAATGAACTAATAACTTCAGCACTTCTGTTGAATTTTTTTTTTTTTTTACAAATGAACTAATAACTTCAGCAGAAGTGCTGAAGTTTTTTACAAATGAAATAATAACTTCAGCACCTCTGCTGAAGTTTTTACAAATGAACTAATAACTTCAGCACTTCTGCTGAAGCCCCAAAAAATGGGTATTGGGCTGGGTTGCTGGGTCGTGTAGAGTTAGGGATTGGGCCTGGGTAATTTTGGCCCACGTCTGATTTTAATCCCCTTTAATTAACTAAACCAACTAAATTAATTAAATTCAAATCTAATTTAATCCAAGAAATGTAGTAATTAAGTTTAAACCTTATTTTACATCTATATACAGATTAATCAAGAATAAAACGACTAATTTTATATTCCTAATAAAATCTATGTTTCATTCAAATAAAATGATTAATTTTTAGTAATTAGTTATTAAAACTACATTACGTTAAATAACCATCATTTGTCTATTATATAGTTAATTATAACTTTATAATTCCTTGATAATAATGATGCAATTTTAATAATAATAATTTTTTTAAAAGACGAATTATGCAAAAAATACAAATCTTTCACAATTAAACACTGAAAATCAACAAAGATTCATAAAATCAATTGATTTATTGAGATTTTTATAGGACAATATGGCGAGTAAAAAATCACATGCTCACAACTACATTGCATATTTAAATAGGGACTACGGACCGAGATCCGGGAGCTTTCCCCATGCATTGCATTGCATATTTAAATTAGGACTATGGGCAGAGATTCGGGAGCTTTCCCCCTGTACTGTACTGCATATTTAAATTGGGACTACGGACAGAGATCCAGGAGATTTCCCCCTGTACTGCATCACATATTTAAATTGGGACTACGGAAAGAGATCCGAGAGCTTTCCCCCTGTACTGCATCGAATATTTAAATTGGGACTACGGACAGAGATCCGGGAGCTTTCCCCCTGTACTGCATTACATGACAAATTCTGAGTTCCGGTAATTTTATGATTGAGGAGATTTATCAAAAGATATAAATATATATATTGAAAAGTATAGTTGAAAAGCAATTATCTCCAGGAAAAGTTATGTCTAAAGGACTTCTATTTCGAATGTATACTCGAAAAGCATTTGTCTTGCAGAATAATGATATTTGAAAGAGCAGTATTTGGGAAAGTATATTTTCAACATCACGTATTTTATGATATTTGAAAGAGAGTATTTGGGAAAGTATATTTGAACACCACGAATTTTGAAGAGACTATGTTGTTAAGATTTCTCTTTACAAAGATATATAAATATACATTCAAAGAAAGTATATTTCAAAGAAGAAATTTCTCTATTCCAAAATGATTATATCTTTAAAGCTTTCAAAATAAACTCACGATTTAAAGGTTTTCACTAGAAGTTTAACCAGTTTTATTGAGTTTATTGGCTAAGTCTTGACGTGGATAAATTGATGCAGTGTTGAGTTGCTAGTGCTTTTATTGGGTTGTGATTATCACCATTTGGATTGCATTCTTTCCATTCTCTTTGCGTATTTCTATTATGATGTCTGTTGATCGTAATTATTGAATTTCCTTCCGTATTATTTGATCGTATCGTTAATTATATTGAAAAATCTTTAGATAGATTATATGTTTTGGTCTTTTATACCTTTATGCCTTTTTACTTATTAGACCGGTGGTGTCTTGACTAGTCCTCGTCACTACTTCACCGAGGTTAGTCTAGATACTTACTGGGCACCGCTGTGGTGTGCTCATACTACACTTCTGCATATTTTTGTGTGCAGATCCAGGTTATTGTTGTTAGTAGCTGCGCAGATCATTGCTGAGGAGACTCAAGGTAACCTGTTGCTCCGTTCCCAGGCTTCGGAGTCACCTCCCTATTTTATTTCTATTCAATTGTACTTACTTATTCCTAGATGTTGTATTTAGATTTGATAGAAAGATTTCGTAGAGCTTATGACTTGTATTTTACCGGATTTTGGCAAAATTGTAAACTCTATCAAGACGTATATATCGAGACTGTTATATTTCCTTTATTATTGTTGTCGGTCAGTGGAAATATTAGGCTTACCTAGTCTCTAAGACTAGGTGCCATCACGATACCCAACGGAGGGAAATTTAGGTTTGACAAGTTGGTATCAGAGCTCTAGGTTCATAGGTGCTACGAGTCATAAGAGAGTTTGGTAGAGTCTTATGGATCGGTACGGAGACGTATGTACTTATCTTCGAGAGGCTACAGAACTATTAAGTCAATTTCACTTCCTTCATTCCTATCGTTCGAGTTCATTGATCTTGAAGGTTGAAATTATCGTTCTATTCTCTCACCAATGGTAAGGACACGAGCTGCAGTTCCTGATGATGTTACCCGAAGAAAAAGTCGCAAGGGTCAGAGATAGAGGCCAACGAGGAGCACGTGCTGCTGTTAAGATGCCGACCACAGTAGTCGTTGAGGAGTCGCCCGTAGTTCTAGTTGGGGGACAGGTACTGGGGTACCTATTGCTACCCCAGACTTCAGGGGACCTGAACACAGTTTTGAGTATAAGTAGTACATTGATTCAGGAGAGATTGATTCTAGTTCACCGGCCATTACACGGATCAGGGGAGGAGTTCAGACTCCCACCGTTTACACTCCAGAGCAGTGAGATCATATTGGTCAGGTTCCAGTTGTCATGGAAACATGACACGTGGTTTCAGTTAAGCCGTGGTTAGGGCAGTAGCATCGGAGGGAGAATACCTTGGGATTGAGGGGTACAGGAAGTACCACCCTTCTATCTTTCAAGGGATTGGTGGCAGATGGTGCCCCGGGTTTCCTGGGGGGAGTGTCACTATAATCTTTGCATTTCGGGTGTTGTGGAGGCGAGCGGGATTTCTTTTGTCACGTCTCAAATTCAGCGTAGTGGATTGATCAGTGGTGGAGACATATGAGTTGGGGTAACCTGGCGAGTTAGCTTCACTAGCATGGATTTAGTCTTTCGGAGATGCTTTGAGAGAGTTGCACCTTAGTTCCTTCAGGATACAGCGTCGGAGTTTAAGCAGTTGTGTTAGGGCGCTATGTCACTATTGGAGTATGTCGTTAGATCCAGTGAGTTGGCCAGATATACACCTCACTTGATTGCTTCAGTTAGGAGGCGAGTCTGTAGATTCATTGAGGGACTCCGGCATGGTAGAGAATTTAGGGTCAACCAATTCAGTTGCATTACCAGCTTCGCATGGGAGCTTTTCAGGTACTCATGGGTCTCGGAGGATCCGTATTGTGGGTTTACCACAGCCACATTGGTAGAGATATCATTTTTAGTGTGGAGATTTTATCCACTTGGTGAGTTATTGTTCTAGGATTCAGGTAGAAGATTTATAGCAGGGTATTCAGGTGGATAGAGGGCACCTAAGAGGGGGAGGCTCGACCTGTTGATGTGTTGAATATAGTAGGCTAGAGGCCGTTGTGCCAAATATCATCACCCAGGTATGTCTTGATGTGCTAAAGTGGGGTACCATTGTATTTCATTATAGCTCTGCTGGTCAGGATGAGTTCCCTTATTTGTTGTTTCATTTATGAGTGAGTTTCATGTTCTGCACTCTATTTTGTGTTTGCTCCTGTTGGGAGATTCTCTGAGTAGTAGCTCGTGTCTATCGTTGTTTTATTCATTCTTAATAGTAGTGAAACCGGAAGTGAGTCCTTGTTGTTCTTCGTGGTAAGATTTATGTGATTCTCTTGAGTATTTTGTTTTCGAGTTGTGATTTGATACTCCATCGAGATGTGAGATCAGCTAGCGTTATGATTTTTATCAGCTGAGATGAGTTAATGGAGAAATTCTATTGGTATGATATATTTTCGGCATGTGACATTGAGTAGAGGGCGAGACCCTCGTGATTCTTTGTGATTTGATATGTTTGGACCGGGCTGAGTACCGCGGTGGAAGTTATATAAGAATGGTATCCTTATGATTTGTTCATATGCCTTGTTTCTCTCTTGTTATATTGCTCTTTTAAGTCAATATTGATAGAGAGTTATGCCTATGGGCTTGTTTGATAGTACCTCTATATGCTTCTATTTTCATACTCAGTCATTCCGTCATGTGCTTCCTTAGCTTAGCTTGCGGGATGTGTGCCCTGTGGTAGTAGCTGTGACTCGGTGATTCGGGTGTCTAATGATGAGGTCTTCGTGTTTATTGTATCATTATCGGTATTATGGGATTTGGAAACAGAGTTCTTCCTTTTGTGGGGCTAATTGCCAATGTTGAGCTGATTTCGGACAGTTATTGTGATCAAAAGTACTATTGAGCCTATGTGTGATGTGCTATGATGTGTGGCCGTGCCTAATGGGCGTAGACCTGAGTTGATGCAGTTGGTTGAGGCTAATGTCGGATATGGATTTAGAATCGGATCTTTTGGAAATGAGTAGAAAGTGAGGAATTGAAGTATGAGGCTTATCGATGATGATGAGAAGGCTATATGGCAGTTGTGATGGTGTCATCGGGCTTATGTAGGTTGGGATGACGTGGGATCACCCACGGGTGTGTGTTGGAAGTGCTCAATCAGTGATTGGATGAGTTCAAAGTGAATCTTAGCACGTTCAAGGACGAACATTTGTTTAAGAGGGGGAGATTGTGATGACCCAAAATGTCATCCCGTATATTTCTAGCTAATTCTGTGTTCCGAGGTTCCGAGGTCCCAAGTCCGAGAAATGAATTTTTAAAGAAAATTATTTTCTGAAAAATATAAAGGTTTTTGAAAATGAAATATTATGTGAAAACTGTGGTATCGGGCCCGTATCTTGGTTCCGGAGCTCGGAACAGGTTCAATATGTTTTATATGTATTATCTGTGAAGTTTGGAAATAAACGGACTTCGTTTGGCGTGATTTGGACCTTAAATGCATAATTTGAAATTTATGAAGTTTTTGAGAATTTCTATAGATTTTGAGGTTTAATTAGATCTTTATGATGTTATTTGGGTGGTTTAATTACTTGAATAAGTTCGTAGGATGTTTATGAGGTTTTGTGTGTATTTAGCTTTGAGTCCTAAGGGCTCGGGTGAGTTCAGGGTAAGTGTCGGAGTGCAAAACTTAGTAAAATTCTGGTGTTTTATTGTTGTTGTTGGTGTCCAGGTAATTGCCCTATGCGAACGCACTCAAGGGAGTGCGAACACACAGGGTAGTGTGGGGTCTGGGGGCCTGGGTAAAATATACTCTATGCGAACGCAACCCCAAAGGTGCGAACGCAGGACCTATAGGGAGAAGACCCTATGCGAATGCATTAACCAGTCGTGAACGCACAGGGTCAAAAGGTCTGGGGGACTGGGTGGTGCGAAGCCTGTGTGAACACACCAGATGGGGTGCGATCGCGGAGGGTAGGTTAAGATAGAATGTGTGAACGCAGTGCACGTGCCGCGAACGCACTGAGTAAGATCGCCCAGTTATTTCTAAGTCTAAAAACAGAACCATTATGGGATTTTTACCAAAATTCATAAACCCTCTTCTTCTCCAAACCTCATAGGCAATTTTTGAAGAGCTTCTTCACCATAATATCTTAGGTAAGTAATCTTTAACTCGTTTCCTTCCATTTTCATCAACATCTATTAGATTCTAAGCCTAAAAACATGAAATCAAAGGTAGAAATTAGAATTTTTGGGTAGAGTTAGGGCTTTTTGAATATTTGGGAATTTGACCTTGTTTTGGGGTCGGATTTTAAAACAAATTATATATTCAGGCTCGTGGGTGAATGGGTGATTGGGTTTTGGTCCGAATCTTGTGTTTCGGCCAAGCAGGCCCGGGTCAATTTTTGGAAATTTTGGAAGAATGTTGAGAAGTCTATAATTAGGTATTTAAATTGAATTGTTTAGCATTTATTGATGTTATTGAGTTGATTATGTCTAGATACGATTGTTTTGGAGTCGAGTTGGTAAGGAAAGCAGTGCTAGAGGCTTGATTTCTCTTGCCTAACCTTGTGTGGGGGAACTACCCCTTAGGATTGAGTCTTCTATGTTTATTGTAGTCCGCGTACGCGAGGTGACGAGTGTGTACTCGAACTTATTTTCAAATAGATCGCCCTTTAGGGATTTTGGGTCCTTATGTTCCCGTATAGGAATTGAACTGGTTATATCTGAATTCCTGATTTCTAGCCTCATCTCTTCCTGTTCAAATTAGAAGTACTTGCCTAGCATTCCTTGTTTTTTATATGATCTTAATTGACTTAAATGAAGACTTTGTTTCTCCTACCGTTATGTTATATCTTCCTTCATACGCTGCCTATGTGACTAAAACTAGTATAATTTCTCCCTATAAATGTCTAACAAGTAATTCGGAATATCTATATGTTGGTCAAGCATGCTCGTGAGTCGTACATTGTGATTTAAATGATTTTCCCCTCAAGTACTACTTAGGTTTAATTGATGATCGCCCATATTGATGGTATTTCTCTGATGCTGCCTATTTACTGAGCATTTGTTCAAACTGAGTTTATTCGATGAAGCTAATTGTCTAAGTGAGATTGGTTATAGTTGAGTCCCTTGTCGGGATGATTTGGTTTCTTGGTTGCGAACTTGAATAGATAGAATCGTGGTTATATTTTTCTTGTTTTCCCCTCGTTATGTTGTTCCTCTTTGTGCTTGGCATTCCTTTCAGCGGATACTTCTTATGAGTGAGTTTTTACCATTTTGTGATTTAAGTCTTTGTATTTTTTTCTCTCATCGCACTTTGTATTTGTTCTTGTTTGCTTTTGCGCCGGCTGTGGCAATATATGTTGCTTCTATCGCATTATGGTTATTTTCCTCAGTGGCTGCATTGCATATTTAAATTGGGACTACGGACCTAGATCCGGGAGCTTTCCCCCTGTATTGCATTGCATATTTAAATTGGGACTACGGACAGAGATCCGGGAGCTTTCCCCATGTACTGTATCATATGTTTAAATTGGGACTACGGAAAGAGATCTGGGAGCTTTCCCCCTGTACTACATCGCATATTTAAATTGGGACTACGGGCAGAGATCCCGGAGCTTTCCCCCTGTAATGCATCGCATGACAAATTCTGAGTTGCAGACTGAGTTCCGGTAGTTTTATGATTTAGGAGATTTGGATCGAAAGATATAAATATATATATATATATATATATATATATATATATATATATATATATAT